>CM024264.1:20330307-20371283 GCA_013621005.1 Aeschynomene evenia | reverse complement strand
CCCATCCCAGTACTACTCTCGCCCAAGCACGCTTAACTTCGGAGTTCTGATGGGATCCGGTGCATTAGTGCTGGTATGATCGCACCTGTGAATTATTGCGTGAATAATTCTTTATCCTTCGTTGTCGTTCAAAATTCATCCTCCTCGGGAGTCAAAATTGAAGGTCTTCAGTACCCGTGGGGCCCACAGTAATTCGATGGGTGAGCTTGTCCGAGACCAGAGGAACGGCAATCGGTGAGCCTCGGGCACCCCCGTTGACTTTCAGTTGACCGGTGCGATATTACAAAAAATACTGGGAAAAAAAAAGAAAAAGATCAAAAAAGAGGTGCAACACGAGGACTTCCCAGGAGGTCACCCATCCCAGTACTACTCTCGCCCAAGCACGCTTAACTTCGGAGTTCTGATGGGATCCGGTGCATTAGTGCTGGTATGATCGCACCTGTGAATAATTCTTTTATCCTTCGTTGTCGTTCAAAATTCATCCTCCTCGGGAGTCAAAATTGAAGGTCTTCAGTACACGTGGGGCCCACAGTAATTCGATGGGTGAGCTTGTCCGAGACCAGAGGAACGGCAATCGGTGAGCCTCGGGCACCCCGTTGACTTTCAGTTGACCGGTGCGATATTACAAAAAATACTGGGAAAAAAAAAAGAAAAAGATCAAAAAAGAGGTGCAACACGAGGACTTCCCAGGAGGTCACCCATCCCAGTACTACTCTCGCCCAAGCACGCTTAACTTCGGAGTTCTGATGGGATCCGGTGCATTAGTGCTGGTATGATCGCACCTGTGAATTATTGCGTGAATAATTCTTTATCCCTTCGTTGTCGTTCAAAATTCATCCTCCTCGGGAGTCAAAATTGAAGGTCTTCAGTACCGTGGGGCCCACAGTAATTCGATGGGTGAGCTTGTCCGAGACCAGAGGAACGGCAATCGGTGAGCCTCGGGCACCCCGTTGACTTTCAGTTGACCGGTGCGATATTACAAAAATACTGGGAAAAAAAAAGAAAAAGATCAAAAAAGAGGTGCAACACGAGGACTTCCCAGGAGGTCACCCATCCAGTACTACTCTCGCCCAAGCACGCTTAACTTCGGAGTTCTGATGGGATCCGGTGCATTAGTGCTGGTATGATCGCACCTGTGAATAATTCTTTTATCCCTTCGTTGTCGTTCAAAATTCATCCTCCTCGGGAGTCAAAATTGAAGGTCTTCAGTACCGTGGGGCCCACAGTAATTCGATGGGTGAGCTTGTCCGAGACCAGAGGAACGGCAATCGGTGAGCCTCGGGCACCCCGTTGACTTTCAGTTGACCGGTGCGATATTACAAAAAATACTGGGAAAAAAAAAGAAAAAGATCAAAAAAGAGGTGCAACACGAGGACTTCCCAGGAGGTCACCCATCCCAGTACTACTCTCGCCAAGCACGCTTAACTTCGGAGTTCTGATGGGATCCGGTGCATTAGTGCTGGTATGATCGCACCTGTGAATTATTGCGTGAATAATTCTTTATCCTTCGTTGTCGTTCAAAATTCATCCTCCTCGGGAGTCAAAATTGAAGGTCTTCAGTACCGTGGGGCCACAGTAATTCGATGGGTGAGCTTGTCCGAGACCAGAGGAACGGCAATCGGTGAGCCTCGGGCACCCCGTTGACTTTCAGTTGACCGGTGCGATATTACAAAAAATACTGGGAAAAAAAAAGAAAAAGATCAAAAAAGAGGTGCAACACGAGGACTTCCCAGGAGGTCACCCATCCAGTACTACTCTCGCCCAAGCACGCTTAACTTCGGAGTTCTGATGGGATCCGGTGCATTAGTGCTGGTATGATCGCACCTGTGAATATTGAATATTCTTTATCCTTCGTTGTCGTTCAAAATTCATCCTCCTCGGGAGTCAAAATTGAAGGTCTTCAGTACACGTGGGGCCCACAGTAATTCGATGGGTGAGCTTGTCCGAGACCAGAGGAACGGCAATCGGTGAGCCTCGGGCACCCCGTTGACTTTCAGTTGACCGGTGCGATATTACAAAAATACTGGGAAAAAAAAAGAAAAAGATCAAAAAAGAGGTGCAACACGAGGACTTCCCAGGAGGTCACCCATCCAGTACTACTCTCGCCAAGCACGCTTAACTTCGGAGTTCTGATGGGATCCGGTGCATTAGTGCTGGTATGATCGCACCTGTGAATTATTGCGTGAATAATTCTTTATCCTTCGTTGTCGTTCAAAATTCATCCTCCTCGGGAGTCAAAATTGAAGGTCTTCAGTACCGTGGGGCCACAGTAATTCGATGGGTGAGCTTGTCCGAGACCAGAGGAACGGCAATCGGTGAGCCTCGGGCACCCCGTTGACTTTCAGTTGACCGGTGCGATATTACAAAAAATACTGGGAAAAAAAAAGAAAAAGATCAAAAAAGAGGTGCAACACGAGGACTTCCCAGGAGGTCACCCATCCAGTACTACTCTCGCCAAGCACGCTTAACTTCGGAGTTCTGATGGGATCCGGTGCATTAGTGCTGGTATGATCGCACCTGTGAATTATTGCGTGAATAATTCTTTATCCTTCGTTGTCGTTCAAAATTCATCCTCCTCGGGAGTCAAAATTGAAGGTCTTCAGTACCGTGGGGCCCACAGTAATTCGATGGGTGAGCTTGTCCGAGACCAGAGGAACGGCAATCGGTGAGCCTCGGGCACCCCGTTGACTTTCAGTTGACCGGTGCGATATTACAAAAAATACTGGGAAAAAAAAAGAAAAAGATCAAAAAGAGGTGCAACACGAGGACTTCCAGGAGGTCACCCATCCAGTACTACTCTCGCCAAGCACGCTTAACTTCGGAGTTCTGATGGGATCCGGTGCATTAGTGCTGGTATGATCGCACCTGTGAATTATTGCGTGAATAATTCTTTATCCCTTCGTTGTCGTTCAAAATTCATCCTCCTCGGGAGTCAAAATTGAAGGTCTTCAGTACCGTGGGGCCCACAGTAATTCGATGGGTGAGCTTGTCCGAGACCAGAGGAACGGCAATCGGTGAGCCTCGGGCACCCCGTTGACTTTCAGTTGACCGGTGCGATATTACAAAAAATACTGGGAAAAAAAAAGAAAAAGATCAAAAAAGAGGTGCAACACGAGGACTTCCAGGAGGTCACCCATCCCAGTACTACTCTCGCCCAAGCACGCTTAACTTCGGAGTTCTGATGGGATCCGGTGCATTAGTGCTGGTATGATCGCACCTGTGAATTATTGCGTGAATAATTCTTTATCCCTTCGTTGTCGTTCAAAATTCATCCTCCTCGGGAGTCAAAATTGAAGGTCTTCAGTACCGTGGGGCCCACAGTAATTCGATGGGTGAGCTTGTCCGAGACCAGAGGAACGGCAATCGGTGAGCCTCGGGCACCCCGTTGACTTTCAGTTGACCGGTGCGATATTACAAAAAATACTGGGAAAAAAAAAGAAAAAGATCAAAAAAGAGGTGCAACACGAGGACTTCCCAGGAGGTCACCCATCCCAGTACTACTCTCGCCAAGCACGCTTAACTTCGGAGTTCTGATGGGATCCGGTGCATTAGTGCTGGTATGATCGCACCTGTGAATTATTGCGTGAATAATTCTTTATCCTTCGTTGTCGTTCAAAATTCATCCTCCTCGGGAGTCAAAATTGAAGGTCTTCAGTACCGTGGGGCCCACAGTAATTCGATGGGTGAGCTTGTCCGAGACCAGAGGAACGGCAATCGGTGAGCCTCGGGCACCCCGTTGACTTTCAGTTGACCGGTGCGATATTACAAAAAATACTGGGAAAAAAAAAGAAAAAGATCAAAAAAGAGGTGCAACACGAGGACTTCCCAGGAGGTCACCCATCCCAGTACTACTCTCGCCAAGCACGCTTAACTTCGGAGTTCTGATGGGATCCGGTGCATTAGTGCTGGTATGATCGCACCTGTGAATTATTGCGTGAATAATTCTTTATCCCTTCGTTGTCGTTCAAAATTCATCCTCCTCGGGAGTCAAAATTGAAGGTCTTCAGTACCGTGGGGCCCACAGTAATTCGATGGGTGAGCTTGTCCGAGACCAGAGGAACGGCAATCGGTGAGCCTCGGGCACCCCGTTGACTTTCAGTTGACCGGTGCGATATTACAAAAAATACTGGGAAAAAAAAAGAAAAAGATCAAAAAAGAGGTGCAACACGAGGACTTCCCAGGAGGTCACCCATCCCAGTACTACTCTCGCCAAGCACGCTTAACTTCGGAGTTCTGATGGGATCCGGTGCATTAGTGCTGGTATGATCGCACCTGTGAATTATTGCGTGAATAATTCTTTATCCTTCGTTGTCGTTCAAAATTCATCCTCCTCGGGAGTCAAAATTGAAGGTCTTCAGTACCGTGGGGCCCACAGTAATTCGATGGGTGAGCTTGTCCGAGACCAGAGGAACGGCAATCGGTGAGCCTCGGGCACCCCGTTGACTTTCAGTTGACCGGTGCGATATTACAAAAAATACTGGGAAAAAAAAAGAAAAAGATCAAAAAGAGGTGCAACACGAGGACTTCCCAGGAGGTCACCCATCCAGTACTACTCTCGCCCAAGCACGCTTAACTTCGGAGTTCTGATGGGATCCGGTGCATTAGTGCTGGTATGATCGCACCTGTGAATTATTGCGTGAATAATTCCTTTATCCTTCGTTGTCGTTCAAAATTCATCCTCCTCGGGAGTCAAAATTGAAGGTCTTCAGTACCGTGGGGCCCACAGTAATTCGATGGGTGAGCTTGTCCGAGACCAGAGGAACGGCAATCGGTGAGCCTCGGGCACCCCGTTGACTTTCAGTTGACCGGTGCGATATTACAAAAAATACTGGGAAAAAAAAAGAAAAAGATCAAAAAGAGGTGCAACACGAGGACTTCCCAGGAGGTCACCCATCCCAGTACTACTCTCGCCAAGCACGCTTAACTTCGGAGTTCTGATGGGATCCGGTGCATTAGTGCTGGTATGATCGCACCTGTGAATTATTGCGTGAATAATTCCTTTATCCTTCGTTGTCGTTCAAAATTCATCCTCCTCGGGAGTCAAAATTGAAGGTCTTCAGTACCGTGGGGCCCACAGTAATTCGATGGGTGAGCTTGTCCGAGACCAGAGGAACGGCAATCGGTGAGCCTCGGGCACCCCGTTGACTTTCAGTTGACCGGTGCGATATTACAAAAAATACTGGGAAAAAAAAAGAAAAAGATCAAAAAGAGGTGCAACACGAGGACTTCCCAGGAGGTCACCCATCCCAGTACTACTCTCGCCCAAGCACGCTTAACTTCGGAGTTCTGATGGGATCCGGTGCATTAGTGCTGGTATGATCGCACCTGTGAATTATTGCGTGAATAATTCTTTATCCCTTCGTTGTCGTTCAAAATTCATCCTCCTCGGGAGTCAAAATTGAAGGTCTTCAGTACCGTGGGGCCCACAGTAATTCGATGGGTGAGCTTGTCCGAGACCAGAGGAACGGCAATCGGTGAGCCTCGGGCACCCCGTTGACTTTCAGTTGACCGGTGCGATATTACAAAAAATACTGGGAAAAAAAAAGAAAAAGATCAAAAAGAGGTGCAACACGAGGACTTCCAGGAGGTCACCCATCCCAGTACTACTCTCGCCAAGCACGCTTAACTTCGGAGTTCTGATGGGATCCGGTGCATTAGTGCTGGTATGATCGCACCTGTGAATTATTGCGTGAATAATTCTTTATCCTTCGTTGTCGTTCAAAATTCATCCTCCTCGGGAGTCAAAATTGAAGGTCTTCAGTACCGTGGGGCCCACAGTAATTCGATGGGTGAGCTTGTCCGAGACCAGAGGAACGGCAATCGGTGAGCCTCGGGCACCCCGTTGACTTTCAGTTGACCGGTGCGATATTACAAAAAATACTGGGAAAAAAAAAGAAAAAGATCAAAAAAGAGGTGCAACACGAGGACTTCCCAGGAGGTCACCCATCCCAGTACTACTCTCGCCCAAGCACGCTTAACTTCGGAGTTCTGATGGGATCCGGTGCATTAGTGCTGGTATGATCGCACCTGTGAATTATTGCGTGATAATTCTTTATCCTTCGTTGTCGTTCAAAATTCATCCTCCTCGGGAGTCAAAATTGAAGGTCTTCAGTACCGTGGGGCCCACAGTAATTCGATGGGTGAGCTTGTCCGAGACCAGAGGAACGGCAATCGGTGAGCCTCGGGCACCCCGTTGACTTTCAGTTGACCGGTGCGATATTACAAAAATACTGGGAAAAAAAAAGAAAAAGATCAAAAAGAGGTGCAACACGAGGACTTCCCAGGAGGTCACCCATCCCAGTACTACTCTCGCCAAGCACGCTTAACTTCGGAGTTCTGATGGGATCCGGTGCATTAGTGCTGGTATGATCGCACCTGTGAATTATTGCGTGAATAATTCCTTTATCCCTTCGTTGTCGTTCAAAATTCATCCTCCTCGGGAGTCAAAATTGAAGGTCTTCAGTACCGTGGGGCCCACAGTAATTCGATGGGTGAGCTTGTCCGAGACCAGAGGAACGGCAATCGGTGAGCCTCGGGCACCCCGTTGACTTTCAGTTGACCGGTGCGATATTACAAAAAATACTGGGAAAAAAAAAGAAAAAGATCAAAAAGAGGTGCAACACGAGGACTTCCCAGGAGGTCACCCATCCCAGTACTACTCTCGCCCAAGCACGCTTAACTTCGGAGTTCTGATGGGATCCGGTGCATTAGTGCTGGTATGATCGCACCTGTGAATTATTGCGTGAATAATTCTTTATCCCTTCGTTGTCGTTCAAAATTCATCCTCCTCGGGAGTCAAAATTGAAGGTCTTCAGTACCGTGGGGCCCACAGTAATTCGATGGGTGAGCTTGTCCGAGACCAGAGGAACGGCAATCGGTGAGCCTCGGGCACCCCGTTGACTTTCAGTTGACCGGTGCGATATTACAAAAAATACTGGGAAAAAAAAAGAAAAAGATCAAAAAAGAGGTGCAACACGAGGACTTCCCAGGAGGTCACCATCCCAGTACTACTCTCGCCCAAGCACGCTTAACTTCGGAGTTCTGATGGGATCCGGTGCATTAGTGCTGGTATGATCGCACCTGTGAATTATTGCGTGAATAATTCTTTATCCCTTCGTTGTCGTTCAAAATTCATCCTCCTCGGGAGTCAAAATTGAAGGTCTTCAGTACCGTGGGGCCCACAGTAATTCGATGGGTGAGCTTGTCCGAGACCAGAGGAACGGCAATCGGTGAGCCTCGGGCACCCCCGTTGACTTTCAGTTGACCGGTGCGATATTACAAAAAATACTGGGAAAAAAAAAGAAAAAGATCAAAAAGAGGTGCAACACGAGGACTTCCCAGGAGGTCACCCATCCCAGTACTACTCTCGCCAAGCACGCTTAACTTCGGAGTTCTGATGGGATCCGGTGCATTAGTGCTGGTATGATCGCACCTGTGAATTATTGCGTGAATAATTCTTTATCCTTCGTTGTCGTTCAAAATTCATCCTCCTCGGGAGTCAAAATTGAAGGTCTTCAGTACCGTGGGGCCACAGTAATTCGATGGGTGAGCTTGTCCGAGACCAGAGGAACGGCAATCGGTGAGCCTCGGGCACCCCGTTGACTTTCAGTTGACCGGTGCGATATTACAAAAAATACTGGGAAAAAAAAAGAAAAAGATCAAAAAGAGGTGCAACACGAGGACTTCCCAGGAGGTCACCCATCCCAGTACTACTCTCGCCAAGCACGCTTAACTTCGGAGTTCTGATGGGATCCGGTGCATTAGTGCTGGTATGATCGCACCTGTGAATTATTGCGTGAATAATTCCTTTATCCCTTCGTTGTCGTTCAAAATTCATCCTCCTCGGGAGTCAAAATTGAAGGTCTTCAGTACCGTGGGGCCCACAGTAATTCGATGGGTGAGCTTGTCCGAGACCAGAGGAACGGCAATCGGTGAGCCTCGGGCACCCCCGTTGACTTTCAGTTGACCGGTGCGATATTACAAAAATACTGGGAAAAAAAAAGAAAAAGATCAAAAAGAGGTGCAACACGAGGACTTCCCAGGAGGTCACCCATCCCAGTACTACTCTCGCCAAGCACGCTTAACTTCGGAGTTCTGATGGGATCCGGTGCATTAGTGCTGGTATGATCGCACCTGTGAATTATTGCGTGAATAATTCTTTATCCCTTCGTTGTCGTTCAAAATTCATCCTCCTCGGGAGTCAAAATTGAAGGTCTTCAGTACCGTGGGGCCCACAGTAATTCGATGGGTGAGCTTGTCCGAGACCAGAGGAACGGCAATCGGTGAGCCTCGGGCACCCCGTTGACTTTCAGTTGACCGGTGCGATATTACAAAAATACTGGGAAAAAAAAAGAAAAAGATCAAAAAAGAGGTGCAACACGAGGACTTCCCAGGAGGTCACCCATCCCAGTACTACTCTCGCCCAAGCACGCTTAACTTCGGAGTTCTGATGGGATCCGGTGCATTAGTGCTGGTATGATCGCACCTGTGAATTATTGCGTGAATAATTCTTTATCCCTTCGTTGTCGTTCAAATTCATCCTCCTCGGGAGTCAAATTGAAGGTCTTCAGTACCGTGGGGCCCACAGTAATTCGATGGGTGAGCTTGTCCGAGACCAGAGGAACGGCAATCGGTGAGCCTCGGGCACCCCGTTGACTTTCAGTTGACCGGTGCGATATTACAAAAATACTGGGAAAAAAAAAGAAAAGATCAAAAAGAGGTGCAACACGAGGACTTCCCAGGAGGTCACCCATCCCAGTACTACTCTCGCCCAAGCACGCTTAACTTCGGAGTTCTGATGGGATCCGGTGCATTAGTGCTGGTATGATCGCACCTGTGAATTATTGCGTGAATAATTCTTTATCCCTTCGTTGTCGTTCAAAATTCATCCTCCTCGGGAGTCAAAATTGAAGGTCTTCAGTACCGTGGGGCCCACAGTAATTCGATGGGTGAGCTTGTCCGAGACCAGAGGAACGGCAATCGGTGAGCCTCGGGCACCCCGTTGACTTTCAGTTGACCGGTGCGATATTACAAAAATACTGGGAAAAAAAAGAAAAAGATCAAAAAGAGGTGCAACACGAGGACTTCCCAGGAGGTCACCCATCCAGTACTACTCTCGCCCAAGCACGCTTAACTTCGGAGTTCTGATGGGATCCGGTGCATTAGTGCTGGTATGATCGCACCTGTGAATTATTGCGTGAATAATTCTTTATCCCTTCGTTGTCGTTCAAAATTCATCCTCCTCGGGAGTCAAAATTGAAGGTCTTCAGTACCGTGGGGCCCACAGTAATTCGATGGGTGAGCTTGTCCGAGACCAGAGGAACGGCAATCGGTGAGCCTCGGGCACCCCGTTGACTTTCAGTTGACCGGTGCGATATTACAAAAATACTGGGAAAAAAAAAGAAAAAGATCAAAAAGAGGTGCAACACGAGGACTTCCCAGGAGGTCACCCATCCAGTACTACTCTCGCCAAGCACGCTTAACTTCGGAGTTCTGATGGGATCCGGTGCATTAGTGCTGGTATGATCGCACCTGTGATTATTGCGTGAATAATTCTTTATCCTTCGTTGTCGTTCAAAATTCATCCTCCTCGGGAGTCAAATTGAAGGTCTTCAGTACCGTGGGGCCACAGTAATTCGATGGGTGAGCTTGTCCGAGACCAGAGGAACGGCAATCGGTGAGCCTCGGGCACCCCCGTTGACTTTCAGTTGACCGGTGCGATATTACAAAAATACTGGGAAAAAAAAAGAAAAGATCAAAAAGAGGTGCAACACGAGGACTTCCAGGAGGTCACCCATCCCAGTACTACTCTCGCCAAGCACGCTTAACTTCGGAGTTCTGATGGGATCCGGTGCATTAGTGCTGGTATGATCGCACCTGTGAATTATTGCGTGATATTCTTTATCCCTTCGTTGTCGTTCAAAATTCATCCTCCTCGGGAGTCAAATTGAAGGTCTTCAGTACCGTGGGGCCCACAGTAATTCGATGGGTGAGCTTGTCCGAGACCAGAGGAACGGCAATCGGTGAGCCTCGGGCACCCCGTTGACTTTCAGTTGACCGGTGCGATATTACAAAAATACTGGGAAAAAAAAAGAAAAGATCAAAAAGAGGTGCAACACGAGGACTTCCAGGAGGTCACCCATCCCAGTACTACTCTCGCCCAAGCACGCTTAACTTCGGAGTTCTGATGGGATCCGGTGCATTAGTGCTGGTATGATCGCACCTGTGAATTATTGCGTGAATAATTCCTTTATCCCTTCGTTGTCGTTCAAATTCATCCTCCTCGGGAGTCAAAATTGAAGGTCTTCAGTACCGTGGGGCCACAGTAATTCGATGGGTGAGCTTGTCCGAGACCAGAGGAACGGCAATCGGTGAGCCTCGGGCACCCCGTTGACTTTCAGTTGACCGGTGCGATATTACAAAAATACTGGGAAAAAAAAGAAAAAGATCAAAAAGAGGTGCAACACGAGGACTTCCCAGGAGGTCACCCATCCAGTACTACTCTCGCCAAGCACGCTTAACTTCGGAGTTCTGATGGGATCCGGTGCATTAGTGCTGGTATGATCGCACCTGTGAATAATTCTTTATCCCTTCGTTGTCGTTCAAAATTCATCCTCCTCGGGAGTCAAAATTGAAGGTCTTCAGTACACGTGGGGCCCACAGTAATTCGATGGGTGAGCTTGTCCGAGACCAGAGGAACGGCAATCGGTGAGCCTCGGGCACCCCCGTTGACTTTCAGTTGACCGGTGCGATATTACAAAAATACTGGGAAAAAAAAAGAAAAAGATCAAAAAGAGGTGCAACACGAGGACTTCCCAGGAGGTCACCCATCCCAGTACTACTCTCGCCCAAGCACGCTTAACTTCGGAGTTCTGATGGGATCCGGTGCATTAGTGCTGGTATGATCGCACCTGTGAATTATTGCGTGAATAATTCTTTATCCTTCGTTGTCGTTCAAAATTCATCCTCCTCGGGAGTCAAAATTGAAGGTCTTCAGTACCGTGGGGCCCACAGTAATTCGATGGGTGAGCTTGTCCGAGACCAGAGGAACGGCAATCGGTGAGCCTCGGGCACCCCGTTGACTTTCAGTTGACCGGTGCGATATTACAAAAATACTGGGAAAAAAAAGAAAAAGATCAAAAAGAGGTGCAACACGAGGACTTCCCAGGAGGTCACCCATCCCAGTACTACTCTCGCCCAAGCACGCTTAACTTCGGAGTTCTGATGGGATCCGGTGCATTAGTGCTGGTATGATCGCACCTGTGAATTATTGCGTGAATAATTCTTTATCCCTTCGTTGTCGTTCAAAATTCATCCTCCTCGGGAGTCAAATTGAAGGTCTTCAGTACCCGTGGGGCCCACAGTAATTCGATGGGTGAGCTTGTCCGAGACCAGAGGAACGGCAATCGGTGAGCCTCGGGCACCCCCGTTGACTTTCAGTTGACCGGTGCGATATTACAAAAATACTGGGAAAAAAAAAGAAAAGATCAAAAAGAGGTGCAACACGAGGACTTCCCAGGAGGTCACCCATCCCAGTACTACTCTCGCCCAAGCACGCTTAACTTCGGAGTTCTGATGGGATCCGGTGCATTAGTGCTGGTATGATCGCACCTGTGAATTATTGCGTGAATAATTCCTTTATCCCTTCGTTGTCGTTCAAAATTCATCCTCCTCGGGAGTCAAATTGAAGGTCTTCAGTACCGTGGGGCCCACAGTAATTCGATGGGTGAGCTTGTCCGAGACCAGAGGAACGGCAATCGGTGAGCCTCGGGCACCCCGTTGACTTTCAGTTGACCGGTGCGATATTACAAAAATACTGGGAAAAAAAAGAAAAAGATCAAAAAAGAGGTGCAACACGAGGACTTCCCAGGAGGTCACCCATCCCAGTACTACTCTCGCCCAAGCACGCTTAACTTCGGAGTTCTGATGGGATCCGGTGCATTAGTGCTGGTATGATCGCACCTGTGATTATTGCGTGAATAATTCTTTATCCCTTCGTTGTCGTTCAAAATTCATCCTCCTCGGGAGTCAAATTGAAGGTCTTCAGTACCGTGGGGCCCACAGTAATTCGATGGGTGAGCTTGTCCGAGACCAGAGGAACGGCAATCGGTGAGCTCGGGCACCCCGTTGACTTTCAGTTGACCGGTGCGATATTACAAAAAATACTGGGAAAAAAAAAGAAAAAGATCAAAAAGAGGTGCAACACGAGGACTTCCCAGGAGGTCACCCATCCCAGTACTACTCTCGCCAAGCACGCTTAACTTCGGAGTTCTGATGGGATCCGGTGCATTAGTGCTGGTATGATCGCACCTGTGAATATTGCGTGATATTCCTTTATCCCTTCGTTGTCGTTCAAAATTCATCCTCCTCGGGAGTCAAATTGAAGGTCTTCAGTACACGTGGGGCCCACAGTAATTCGATGGGTGAGCTTGTCCGAGACCAGAGGAACGGCAATCGGTGAGCCTCGGGCACCCCGTTGACTTTCAGTTGACCGGTGCGATATTACAAAAATACTGGGAAAAAAAAAGAAAAAGATCAAAAAGAGGTGCAACACGAGGACTTCCCAGGAGGTCACCCATCCCAGTACTACTCTCGCCCAAGCACGCTTAACTTCGGAGTTCTGATGGGATCCGGTGCATTAGTGCTGGTATGATCGCACCTGTGAATTATTGCGTGAATAATTCCTTTATCCCTTCGTTGTCGTTCAAATTCATCCTCCTCGGGAGTCAAAATTGAAGGTCTTCAGTACCGTGGGGCCCACAGTAATTCGATGGGTGAGCTTGTCCGAGACCAGAGGAACGGCAATCGGTGAGCCTCGGGCACCCCCGTTGACTTTCAGTTGACCGGTGCGATATTACAAAAATACTGGGAAAAAAAAGAAAAGATCAAAAAGAGGTGCAACACGAGGACTTCCCAGGAGGTCACCCATCCCAGTACTACTCTCGCCCAAGCACGCTTAACTTCGGAGTTCTGATGGGATCCGGTGCATTAGTGCTGGTATGATCGCACCTGTGAATTATTGCTTTTTTATCCCTTCGTTGTCGTTCAAAATTCATCCTCCTCGGGAGTCAAAATTGAAGGTCTTCAGTACCGTGGGCCCACAGTAATTCGATGGGTGAGCTTGTCCGAGACCAGAGGAACGGCAATCGGTGAGCCTCGGGCACCCGTTGACTTTCAGTTGACGGTGCGATATTACAAATATAAAGAATAAATACAGGGCTTCCGGGTCACCATCCCGATACTCTAAAGTTTGGGCAGATGTTCTATTGTGCTGTTTTGCACTCTTTTTTGATCTTTTTCTTTTTTTTCTTTCGTATTTTTTGTAATATCGCCCGGTCACTGAAAGTCAACCGGGCCCCGATTGCGTTCTCTGGTCTCGGACAAGCTCACCATCGATTACTGTGGGCCCACGGGTACTGAAGACCTTCATTTTGACTCCCGAGGAGGATGATTTTGAACGACAACGAAGGGATAAGGAATTATTCGCATATTCACAGGTGCGATCATACCAGCACTATGCACCGGATCCATCAGACTCGAAGTTAAGCGTGCTTGGGCGAGAGTAGTACTGGGATGGGTGACTCCTGGGAAGTCTCGTGTTGCACCTCTTTTTTGATCTTTTTCTTTTTTTTTTCCAGTATTTTTTGTATTCGCACCGGTCAACTGAAGTCACGGGGGTGCCGAGCTCACCGATTGCGTTCCTCTGGTCTCGGACAGCTCACCATCGATTACTGTGGCCCACGGTACTGAGACTTCAATTTTGATCCCGAGGAGGATGAATTTTGAACGACAACGAAGGGATAAGAATTATTCACAGGTGCGATCATACCAGCACTATGCACCGGATCCCATCAGAATCCGAGTTAAGCGTGCTTGGGCGAGAGTAGTACTGGGATGGGTGACCTCTGGGAGTCTGTGTTGACCTCTTTTTGATCTTTTTCTTTTTTTTTCCAGTATTTTTGTAATATCGCACGGTCAACTGAAGTCAACGGGGTGCCGAGGCTCACCGATTGCCGTTCCTCTGGTCTCGGACAAGCTCACCCATCGAATTACTGTGGGCCCACGGTACTGAAGACTTCAATTTTGACTCCCGAGGAGGATGATTTTGAACGACAACGAGGGTAAGGAATTATTCACGCAATAATTCACAGGTGCGATCATACAGCACTATGCACCGGATCCCATCAGAACTCCGAAGTTAAGCGTGCTTGGGCGAGAGTAGTACTGGGATGGGTGACCTCCTGGGAAGTCCTCGTGTTGCACCTCTTTTTTGATCTTTTTCTTTTTTTTTCCCAGTATTTTTTGTAATATCGCACCGGTCAACTGAAAGTCAACGGGGGTGCCGAGGCTCACCGATTGCCGTTCCTCTGGTCTCGGACAAGCTCACCCATCGAATTACTGTGGGCCCACGTGTACTGAAGACCTTCAATTTTGACTCCGAGGAGGATGAATTTTGAACGACAACGAAGGATAAAGAATTATTCACAGGTGCGATCATACAGCACTAATGCACCGGATCCCATCAGAACTCGAAGTTAAGCGTGCTTGGGCGAGGTAGTACTGGGATGGGTGACCTCTGGGAGTCCTCGTGTTGCACTCTTTTTTGATCTTTTTCTTTTTTTTTCCCAGTATTTTTTGTAATATCGCACCGGTCAACTGAAGTCAACGGGGGTGCCGAGGCTCACCGATTGCCGTTCCTCTGGTCTCGGACAAGCTCACCATCGATTACTGTGGGCCACGGTACTGAAGACCTTCAATTTTGACTCCCGAGGAGGATGAATTTTGAACGACAACGAAGGGATAAAGGAATTATTCACGCAATAATTCCAGGTGCGATCATACCAGCACTAATGCACGGATCCCATCAGAACTCCGAAGTTAAGCGTGCTTGGGCGAGAGTAGTACTGGGATGGGTGACTCCTGGGAAGTCCTCGTGTTGCACCTCTTTTTTGATCTTTTTCTTTTTTTTTTCCCAGTATTTTTGTAATATCGCACGGTCAACTGAAAGTCAACGGGGGTGCCGAGGCTCACGATTGCCGTTCTCTGGTCTCGGACAGCTCACCATCGAATTACTGTGGGCCCACGGTACTGAAGACCTTCAATTTTGACTCCGAGGAGGATGAATTTTGAACGACAACGAAGGGATAAAGGAATTATTCCCAATATTCACAGGTGCGATCATACCAGCACTAATGCACCGGATCCCATCAGAACTCGAAGTTAAGCGTGCTTGGGCGAGAGTAGTACTGGGATGGGTGACCTCCTGGGAGTCCTCGTGTTGCACCTCTTTTTGATCTTTTTCTTTTTTTTTTCCAGTATTTTTTGTAATATCGCACCGGTCACTGAAAGTCAACGGGGGTGCCGAGGCTCACGATTGCCGTTCCTCTGGTCTCGGACAAGCTCACCATCGAATTACTGTGGGCCCACGGTACTGAAGACTTCAATTTTGACTCCCGAGGAGGATGAATTTTGAACGACAACGAAGGGATAAAGGAATTATTCAGAATATCACAGGTGCGATCATACCAGCACTAATGCACGGATCCATCAGAACTCCGAAGTTAGCGTGCTTGGCGAGAGTAGTACTGGATGGGTGACTCTGGGAAGTCTCGTGTTGACCTCTTTTTTGATCTTTTCTTTTTTTTTTCCCAGTATTTTTGTAATATCGCACCGGTCAACTGAAAGTCAACGGGGGTGCCGAGGCTCACGATTGCCGTTCCTCTGGTCTCGGACAAGCTCACCCATCGAATTACTGTGGGCCCACGGTACTGAAGACCTTCAATTTTGACTCCGAGGAGGATGAATTTTGAACGACACGAAGGGATAAAGGAATTATTCGCATATTACAGGTGCGATCATACCAGCACTATGCACGGATCCCATCAGAACTCCGAAGTTAAGCGTGCTTGGGCGAGAGTAGTACTGGGATGGGTGACTCCTGGGAAGTCTCGTGTTGCACTCTTTTTTGATCTTTTTCTTTTTTTTTTCCAGTATTTTTTGTATATCGACCGGTCAACTGAAAGTCAACGGGGGTGCCGAGGCTCACGATTGCCGTTCCTCTGGTCTCGGACAAGCTCACCATCGAATTACTGTGGGCCCACGGTACTGAAGACCTTCAATTTTGACTCCGAGGAGGATGAATTTTGAACGACAACGAAGGGATAAAAGAATTATTCACAGGTGCGATCATACCAGCACTAATGCACGGATCCCATCAGAACTCCGAAGTTAAGCGTGCTTGGGCGAGAGTAGTACTGGGATGGGTGACCTCCTGGGAAGTCCTCGTGTTGCACCTCTTTTTGATCTTTTTCTTTTTTTTTTCCCAGTATTTTTTGTAATATCGCACGGTCAACTGAAGTCAACGGGGGTGCCGAGGCTCACGATTGCCGTTCCTCTGGTCTCGGACAAGCTCACCATCGAATTACTGTGGGCCCCACGGTACTGAAGACCTTCAATTTTGACTCCGAGGAGGATGAATTTTGAACGACAACGAAGGGATAAAGGATTATTCACGCAATAATTCACAGGTGCGATCATACCAGCACTAATGCACCGGATCCATCAGAACTCGAAGTTAAGCGTGCTTGGGCGAGAGTAGTACTGGGATGGGTGACCTCCTGGGAAGTCCTCGTGTTGCACCTCTTTTTTGATCTTTTTCTTTTTTTTTTCCCAGTATTTTTGTAATATCGACCGGTCAACTGAAGTCAACGGGGGTGCCCGAGGCTCACCGATTGCCGTTCCTTGGTCTCGGACAAGCTCACCCATCGAATTACTGTGGGCCCACGGGTACTGAAGACTTCAATTTTGACTCCGAGGAGGATGAATTTTGACGACAACGAAGGGATAAAGGATTATTCACGCATAATTACAGGTGCGATCATACCAGCACTAATGCACCGGATCCATCAGAACTCGAAGTTAAGCGTGCTTGGGCGAGAGTAGTACTGGGATGGGTGACTCCTGGGAAGTCTCGTGTTGCACCTCTTTTTGATCTTTTTCTTTTTTTTTTCCAGTATTTTTGTAATATCGCACCGGTAACTGAAAGTCAACGGGGTGCCGAGGCTCACGATTGCGTTCCTCTGGTCTCGGACAAGCTCACCATCGAATTACTGTGGGCCCACGTGTACTGAAGACCTTCAATTTTGACTCCGAGGGGATGAATTTTGAACGACAACGAAGGATAAAACGCAATATTCACAGGTGCGATCATACCAGCACTAATGCACCGGATCCATCAGAACTCCGAAGTTAAGCGTGCTTGGGCGAGAGTAGTACTGGGATGGGTGACCTCCTGGGAAGTCTCGTGTTGCACCTTTTTTGATCTTTTCTTTTTTTTTTTCCAGTATTTTTTGTAATATGCACCGGTCAACTGAAAGTCAACGGGGGTGCCGAGGCTCACCGATTGCGTTCCTCTGGTCTCGGACAAGCTCACCCATCGAATTACTGTGGGCCCACGGGTACTGAAGACCTTCATTTTGACTCCCGAGGAGGATGAATTTTGAACGACACGAAGGGATAAAGGAATTTATTCACAGGTGCGATCATACCAGCACTAATGCACCGGATCCATCAGAACTCCGAAGTTAAGCGTGCTTGGGGAGAGTAGTACTGGGATGGGTGACCTCCTGGGAGTCCTCGTGTTGACCTCTTTTTTGATCTTTTCTTTTTTTTTTCCCAGTATTTTTTGTAATATCGCACGGTCAACTGAAAGTCAACGGGGGTGCCGAGGCTCACGATTTGCGTTCCTCTGGTCTCGGACAAGCTCACCATCGATTACTGTGGGCCCACGGGTACTGAAGACCTTCATTTTGACTCCCGAGGAGGATGAATTTTGACGACAACGAAGGATAAGGATTATTCACGCAATATTCACAGGTGCGATCATACCAGCACTAATGCACCGGATCCCATCAGAACTCCGAAGTTAAGCGTGCTTGGCGAGGTGTACTGGGATGGGTGACCTCCTGGAAGTCCTCGTGTTGCACCTCTTTTTTGATTTTTTCTTTTTTTTTCCAGTATTTTTGTAATATCGACCGGTCAACTGAAGTCAACGGGGGTGCCGAGGCTCACGATTGCGTTCCTCTGGTCTCGGACAAGCTCACCATCGATTACTGTGGGCCCACGGTATGAAGACCTTCAATTTTGACTCCCGAGGAGGATGAATTTTGAACGACAACGAAGGGATAAGGAATTACGCAATTATTCACAGGTGCGATCATACCAGCACTAATGCACCGGATCCATCAGAACTCGAAGTTAAGCGTGCTTGGGCGAGAGTAGTACTGGGATGGGTGACTCCTGGGAAGTCCTCGTGTTGCACCTCTTTTTTGATCTTTTTCTTTTTTTTTTCCAGTATTTTTTGTAATATCGCACCGGTCAACTGAAAGTCAACGGGGGTGCCGAGGCTCACCGATTGCGTTCTCTGGTCTGGACAGCTCACCATCGAATTACTGTGGGCCACGTGGTACTGAAGACTTCATTTTGACTCCCGAGGAGGATGAATTTTGAACGACAACGAGGGATAAAGATTATTCAGCATATTCACAGGTGCGATCATACAGCACTAATGCACGGATCCATCAGACTCCGAAGTTAAGCGTGCTTGGCGAGAGTAGTACTGGGATGGGTGACCTCCTGGGAAGTCCTCGTGTTGCACTCTTTTTGATTTTTTCTTTTTCTTTTCCAGTATTTTTTGTAATATCGCACCGGTCAACTGAAAGTCAACGGGGGTGCCCGAGGCTCACCGATTGCGTTCCTCTGGTCTCGGACAGCTCACCCATCGAATTACTGTGGGCCCACGGGTACTGAGGACTTCATTTTGACTCCGAGGAGGATGATTTTGACGACAACGAGGGATAAAGGAATTATTCACGCATAATTCACAGGTGCGATCATACAGCACTAATGCACGGATCCCATCAGAACTCCGAAGTTAGCGTGCTTGGGCGAGAGTAGTACTGGGATGGGTGACCTCTGGGAAGTCTCGTGTTGCACCTCTTTTTTGATCTTTTTCTTTTTTTTTTCCAGTATTTTTTGTAATATCGCACGGTCAACTGAAAGTCAACGGGGGTGCCGAGGCTCACGATTGCCGTTCCTCTGGTCTCGGACAAGCTCACCATCGAATTACTGTGGGCCCCACGGTACTGAAGACTTTCAATTTTGACTCCGAGGAGGATGAATTTTGAACGACAACGAAGGATAAAAGAATTATTCTCAAGGTGCGATCATACCAGCACTAATGCACCGGATCCCATCAGAACTCCGAAGTTAAGCGTGCTTGGGCGGGTAGTACTGGGATGGGTGACTCCTGGGAAGTCCTCGTGTTGCACCTCTTTTTTGATTTTTTCTTTTTTTTTCCCAGTATTTTTGTATATCGCACCGGTCAACTGAAGTCAACGGGGGTGCCCGAGGCTCACGATGCCGTTCCTCTGGTCTCGGACAAGCTCACCCATCGAATTACTGTGGGCCCCACGGTACTGAAGACCTTCAATTTTGACTCCGAGGAGGATGATTTTGACGCAACGAAGGGATAAAGGAATTATTCAGCATAATTACAGGTGCGATCATACCGCACTAATGCACCGGATCCCATCAGAACTCCGAAGTTAGCGTGCTTGGGGAGGTAGTACTGGGATGGGTGACCTCTGGGAGTCCTCGTGTTGCACCTCTTTTTGATCTTTTTCTTTTTTTTTTCCCGTATTTTTTGTAATTCGCACCGGTCAATGAAGTCAACGGGGGTGCCGAGGCTACCGATTGCCGTTCTCTGGTCTCGGACAAGCTCACCCATGATTACTGTGGGCCCCACGGGTACTGAGACTTCAATTTTGACTCCGGGAGGTGATTTTTGACGACAAGAAGGGATAAGGATTATTCAGCAATTCAGTGCTATCAGCATAATGCACCGGATCCATCAGAACTCCGAAGTTAAGCGTGCTTGGCGAGAGTAGTACTGGGATGGGTGACCTCCTGGGAGTCCTCGTGTTGCACTCTTTTTTTGATCTTTTTTCTTTTTTTTTCCCAGTATTTTTGTAATATCGCACCGGTCAACTGAAAGTCAACGGGGGTGCCGAGGCTCACGTTGCCGTTCTCTGGTCTCGGACAGCTCCCATCGATTACTGTGGGCCCACGGGTACTGAAGACCTTCAATTTTGACTCCCGAGGAGGATGAATTTTGAACGACAACGAAGGGATAAAGAATTATTCACAGGTGCGATCATACCAGCACTAATGCACCGGATCCCATCAGAACTCCGAAGTTAAGCGTGCTTGGGAGAGTAGTACTGGGATGGGTGACCTCCTGGGAAGTCCTCGTGTTGCACCTCTTTTTGATCTTTTTCTTTTTTTTCCCAGTATTTTTGTAATATCGCACCGGTCAACTGAAAGTCAACGGGGGTGCCCGAGGCTCACCGATTGCCGTTCCTCTGGTCTCGGACAAGCTCACCCATCGAATTACTGTGGGCCCCACGGGTACTGAAGACCTTCAATTTTGACTCCCGAGGAGGATGAATTTTGAACGACAACGAAGGGATAAAGGAATTATTCACGCAATAATTCACAGGTGCGATCATACCAGCACTAATGCACCGGATCCCATCAGAACTCCGAAGTTAAGCGTGCTTGGGCGAGAGTAGTACTGGGATGGGTGACCTCCTGGGAAGTCCTCGTGTTGCACCTCTTTTTGATCTTTTTCTTTTTTTTTCCCAGTATTTTTTGTAATATCGCACCGGTCAACTGAAAGTCAACGGGGGTGCCCGAGGCTCACCGATTGCCGTTCCTCTGGTCTCGGACAAGCTCACCCATCGAATTACTGTGGGCCCCACGGTACTGAAGACCTTCAATTTTGACTCCCGAGGAGGATGAATTTTGAACGACAACGAAGGGATAAAGGAATTATTCACGCAATAATTCACAGGTGCGATCATACCAGCACTAATGCACCGGATCCCATCAGAACTCCGAAGTTAAGCGTGCTTGGGCGAGAGTAGTACTGGGATGGGTGACCTCCTGGGAAGTCCTCGTGTTGCACCTCTTTTTTGATTTTTCTTTTTTTTTCCCAGTATTTTTGTAATATCGCACCGGTCAACTGAAGTCAACGGGGGCCCGAGGCTCACCGATTGCCGTTCCTCTGGTCTCGGACAAGCTCACCCATCGAATACTGTGGGCCCCACGGTACTGAAGACCTTCAATTTTGACTCCCGAGGAGGATGAATTTTGAACGACAACGAAGGGATAAAGAATTATTCACAGGCGATCATACCAGCACTAATGCACCGGATCCATCAGAACTCCGAAGTTAAGCGTGCTTGGGCGAGAGTAGTACTGGGATGGGTGACCTCCTGGGAAGTCCTCGTGTTGCACCTCTTTTTTGATCTTTTTCTTTTTTTCCCAGTATTTTTGTAATATCGCACCGGTCAACTGAAAGTCAACGGGGGTGCCCGAGGCTCACCGATTGCCGTTCCTCTGGTCTCGGACAAGCTCACCCATCGAATTACTGTGGGCCCCACGGGTACTGAAGACCTTCAATTTTGACTCCCGAGGAGGATGAATTTTGAACGACAACGAAGGGATAAAGGAATTATTCACGCAATAATTCACAGGTGCGATCATACCAGCACTAATGCACCGGATCCCATCAGAACTCCGAAGTTAAGCGTGCTTGGGCGAGAGTAGTACTGGGATGGGTGACCTCCTGGGAAGTCCTCGTGTTGCACCTCTTTTTTGATCTTTTTCTTTTTTTTTCCCAGTATTTTTTGTATATCGCACCGGTCAACTGAAAGTCAACGGGGGTGCCCGAGGCTCACCGATTGCCGTTCCTCTGGTCTCGGACAAGCTCACCCATCGAATTACTGTGGGCCCACGGTACTGAAGACCTTCAATTTTGACTCCCGAGGAGGATGAATTTTGAACGACAACGAAGGGATAAAAGAATTATTCACAGGTGCGATCATACCAGCACTAATGCACCGGATCCCATCAGAACTCCGAAGTTAAGCGTGCTTGGCGAGAGTAGTACTGGGATGGGTGACCTCCTGGGAAGTCCTCGTGTTGCACCTCTTTTTTGATCTTTTTCTTTTTTTTTCCCAGTATTTTTTGTAATATCGCACCGGTCAACTGAAAGTCAACGGGGGTGCCCGAGGCTCACCGATTGCCGTTCCTCTGGTCTCGGACAAGCTCACCCATCGAATTACTGTGGGCCCCACGGGTACTGAAGACCTTCAATTTTGACTCCCGAGGAGGATGAATTTTGAACGACAACGAAGGGATAAAGGAATTATTCACGCAATAATTCACAGGTGCGATCATACCAGCACTAATGCACCGGATCCCATCAGAACTCCGAAGTTAAGCGTGCTTGGGCGAGAGTAGTACTGGGATGGGTGACCTCCTGGGAAGTCCTCGTGTTGCACCTCTTTTTTGATCTTTTTCTTTTTTTTTCCCAGTTTTTTGTAATATCGCACCGGTCAACTGAAAGTCAACGGGGGTGCCCGAGGCTCACCGATTGCCGTTCCTCTGGTCTCGGACAAGCTCACCCATCGAATTACTGTGGGCCCCACGGTACTGAAGACCTTCAATTTTGACTCCCGAGAGGATGAATTTTGAACGACAACGAAGGGATAAAAGAATTATTCACAGGTGCGATCATACCAGCACTAATGCACCGGATCCCATCAGAACTCGAAGTTAAGCGTGCTTGGGGCGAGAGTAGTACTGGGATGGGTGACCTCCTGGGAAGTCCTCGTGTTGCACCTCTTTTTTGATCTTTTTCTTTTTTTTTCCCAGTATTTTTTGTAATATCGCACCGGTCAACTGAAAGTCAACGGGGGTGCCCGAGGCTCACCGATTGCCGTTCCTCTGGTCTCGGACAAGCTCACCCATCGAATTACTGTGGGCCCCACGGTACTGAAGACCTTCAATTTTGACTCCCGAGGAGGATGAATTTTGAACGACAACGAAGGGATAAAAGAATTATTCACAGGTGCGATCATACCAGCACTAATGCACCGGATCCCATCAGAACTCCGAAGTTAAGCGTGCTTGGGCGAGTAGTACTGGGATGGGTGACCTCCTGGGAAGTCCTCGTGTTGCACCTCTTTTTTGATCTTTTTCTTTTTTTTCCCAGTATTTTTTGTAATATCGCACCGGTCAACTGAAAGTCAACGGGGGTGCCCGAGGCTCACCGATTGCCGTTCCTCTGGTCTCGGACAAGCTCACCCATCGAATTACTGTGGGCCCCACGGGTACTGAAGACCTTCAATTTTGACTCCCGAGGAGGATGAATTTTGAACGACAACGAAGGGATAAAGGAATTATTCACGCAATAATTCACAGGTGCGATCATACCAGCACTAATGCACCGGATCCCATCAGAACTCCGAAGTTAAGCGTGCTTGGCGAGAGTAGTACTGGGATGGGTGACCTCCTGGGAAGTCCTCGTGTTGCACCTCTTTTTTGATCTTTTCTTTTTTTTTTTCCCAGTATTTTTTGTAATATCGCACCGGTCAACTGAAAGTCAACGGGGGTGCCCGAGGCTCACCGATTGCCGTTCCTCTGGTCTCGGACAAGCTCACCCATCGAATTACTGTGGGCCCCACGGTACTGAAGACCTTCAATTTTGACTCCCGAGGAGGATGAATTTTGAACGACAACGAAGGGATAAAAGAATTATTCACAGGTGCGATCATACCAGCACTAATGCACCGGATCCCATCAGAACTCCGAAGTTAAGCGTGCTTGGGCGAGAGTAGTACTGGGATGGGTGACCTCCTGGGAAGTCCTCGTGTTGCACCTCTTTTTTGATCTTTTTCTTTTTTTTTCCCAGTATTTTTGTAATATCGCACCGGTCAACTGAAAGTCAACGGGGGTGCCCGAGGCTCACCGATTGCCGTTCCTCTGGTCTCGGACAAGCTCACCCATCGAATTACTGTGGGCCCCACGGGTACTGAAGACCTTCAATTTTGACTCCCGAGGAGGATGAATTTTGAACGACAACGAAGGGATAAAGGATTATTCACGCAATAATTCACAGGTGCGATCATACCAGCACTAATGCACCGGATCCCATCAGAACTCCGAAGTTAAGCGTGCTTGGCGAGAGTAGTACTGGGATGGGTGACCTCCTGGGAAGTCCTCGTGTTGCACCTCTTTTTTGATCTTTTTCTTTTTTTTTCCCAGTATTTTTTGTAATATCGCACCGGTCAACTGAAAGTCAACGGGGGTGCCCGAGGCTCACCGATTGCCGTTCCTCTGGTCTCGGACAAGCTCACCCATCGAATTACTGTGGGCCCCACGTGTACTGAAGACCTTCAATTTTGACTCCCGAGGAGGATGAATTTTGAACGACAACGAAGGGATAAAAGAATTATTCAACAGGTGCGATCATACCAGCACTAATGCACCGGATCCCATCAGAACTCCGAAGTTAAGCGTGCTTGGGCGAGAGTAGTACTGGGATGGGTGACCTCCTGGGAAGTCCTCGTGTTGCACCTCTTTTTTGATCTTTTTCTTTTTTTTTTTCCAGTATTTTTTGTAATATCGCACCGGTCAACTGAAAGTCAACGGGGGTGCCCGAGGCTCACCGATTGCCGTTCTCTGGTCTCGGACAAGCTCACCCATCGAATTACTGTGGGCCCCACGGGTACTGAAGACCTTCAATTTTGACTCCCGAGGAGGATGAATTTGAACGACAACGAAGGGATAAAGGAATTATTCACGCAATAATTCACAGGTGCGATCATACCAGCACTAATGCACCGGATCCCATCAGAACTCCGAAGTTAAGCGTGCTTGGGCGAGAGTAGTACTGGGATGGGTGACCTCCTGGGAAGTCCTCGTGTTGCACCTCTTTTTTGATCTTTTTCTTTTTTTTTTTTCCCAGTATTTTTGTAATATCGCACCGGTCAACTGAAAGTCAACGGGGGTGCCCGAGGCTCACCGATTGCCGTTCCTCTGGTCTCGGACAAGCTCACCCATCGAATTACTGTGGGCCCCACGGTACTGAAGACCTTCAATTTTGACTCCCGAGGAGGATGAATTTTGAACGACAACGAAGGGATAAAGGAATTATTCACGCAATAATTCACAGGTGCGATCATACCAGCACTAATGCACCGGATCCCATCAGAACTCCGAAGTTAAGCGTGCTTGGCGAGAGTAGTACTGGGATGGGTGACCTCCTGGGAAGTCCTCGTGTTGCACCTCTTTTTGATCTTTTTCTTTTTTTTTTCCCAGTATTTTTTGTAATATCGCACCGGTCAACTGAAAGTCAACGGGGTGCCCGAGGCTCACCGATTGCCGTTCCTCTGGTCTCGGACAAGCTCACCCATCGAATTACTGTGGGCCCCACGGTACTGAAGACCTTCAATTTTGACTCCCGAGGAGGATGAATTTTGAACGACAACGAAGGGATAAAGAATTATTCACAGGTGCGATCATACCAGCACTAATGCACCGGATCCCATCAGAACTCCGAAGTTAAGCGTGCTTGGCGAGAGTAGTACTGGGATGGGTGACCTCCTGGGAAGTCCTCGTGTTGCACCTCTTTTTTGATCTTTTTCTTTTTTTTTCCCAGTATTTTTGTAATATCGCACCGGTCAACTGAAAGTCAACGGGGTGCCCGAGGCTCACCGATTGCCGTTCCTCTGGTCTCGGACAAGCTCACCCATCGAATTACTGTGGGCCCCACGGGTACTGAAGACCTTCAATTTTGACTCCCGAGGAGGATGAATTTTGAACGACAACGAAGGGATAAAGGAATTATTCACGCAATAATTCACAGGTGCGATCATACCAGCACTAATGCACCGGATCCCATCAGAACTCCGAAGTTAAGCGTGCTTGGGCGAGAGTAGTACTGGGATGGGTGACCTCCTGGGAAGTCCTCGTGTTGCACCTCTTTTTTGATCTTTTTCTTTTTTTTTTCCCAGTATTTTTGTAATATCGCACCGGTCAACTGAAAGTCAACGGGGGTGCCCGAGGCTCACCGATTGCCGTTCCTCTGGTCTCGGACAAGCTCACCCATCGAATTGTGGGCCCCACGGTACTGAAGACCTTCAATTTTGACTCCCGAGGAGGATGAATTTTGAACGACAACGAAGGGATAAAGGAATTATTCACGCAATTATTCACAGGTGCGATCATACCAGCACTAATGCACCGGATCCCATCAGAACTCCGAAGTTAAGCGTGCTTGGCGAGAGTAGTACTGGGATGGGTGACCTCCTGGGAAGTCCTCGTGTTGCACCTCTTTTTGATCTTTTTCTTTTTTTTCCCAGTATTTTTTGTAATATCGCACCGGTCAACTGAAAGTCAACGGGGGTGCCCGAGGCTCACCGATTGCCGTTCCTCTGGTCTCGGACAAGCTCACCCATCGAATTACTGTGGGCCCCACGGTACTGAAGACCTTCAATTTTGACTCCCGAGGAGGATGAATTTTGAACGACAACGAAGGGATAAAAGAAATTCACAGGTGCGATCATACCAGCACTAATGCACCGGATCCCATCAGAACTCCGAAGTTAAGCGTGCTTGGGCGAGAGTAGTACTGGGATGGGTGACCTCCTGGGAAGTCCTCGTGTTGCACCTCTTTTTTGATCTTTTTCTTTTTTTTCCCAGTATTTTTGTAATATCGCACCGGTCAACTGAAAGTCAACGGGGGTGCCCGAGGCTCACCGATTGCCGTTCCTCTGGTCTCGGACAAGCTCACCCATCGAATTACTGTGGGCCCACGGTACTGAAGACCTTCTTTTGACTCCCGAGGAGGATGAATTTTGAACGACAACGAAGGGATAAAGAATTATTCACGCAATAATTCACAGGTGCGATCATACCAGCACTAATGCACCGGATCCCATCAGAACTCCGAAGTTAAGCGTGCTTGGGCGAGAGTAGTACTGGGATGGGTGACCTCCTGGGAAGTCCTCGTGTTGCACCTCTTTTTTGATCTTTTTTCTTTTTTTTCCCAGTATTTTTGTAATATCGCACCGGTCAACTGAAAGTCAACGGGGGTGCCGAGGCTCACCGATTGCCGTTCCTCTGGTCTCGGACAAGCTCACCCATCGAATTACTGTGGGCCCCACGGTACTGAAGACCTTCAATTTTGACTCCCGAGGAGGATGAATTTTTGAACGACAACGAAGGGATAAAGAATATTCACAGGTGCGATCATACCAGCACTAATGCACCGGATCCCATCAGAACTCCGAAGTTAAGCGTGCTTGGGCGAGAGTAGTACTGGGATGGGTGACCTCCTGGGAAGTCCTCGTGTTGCACCTCTTTTTTGATCTTTTTCTTTTTTTTTCCCAGTATTTTTGTAATATCGCACCGGTCAACTGAAAGTCAACGGGGGTGCCCGAGGCTCACCGATTGCCGTTCCTCTGGTCTCGGACAAGCTCACCCATCGAATTACTGTGGGCCCACGTACTGAAGACCTTCAATTTTGACTCCCGAGGAGGATGAATTTTGAACGACAACGAAGGGATAAAGAATTATTCACAGGTGCGATCATACCAGCACTAATGCACCGGATCCCATCAGAACTCCGAAGTTAAGCGTGCTTGGCGAGAGTAGTACTGGGATGGGTGACCTCCTGGGAAGTCCTCGTGTTGCACCTCTTTTTTGATCTTTTTCTTTTTTTTTCCCAGTATTTTTTGTAATATCGCACCGGTCAACTGAAAGTCAACGGGGGTGCCCGAGGCTCACCGATTGCCGTTCCTCTGGTCTCGGACAAGCTCACCATCGAATTACTGTGGGGCCCCACGGGTACTGAAGACCTTCAATTTTGACTCCCGAGGAGGATGAATTTTGAACGACAACGAAGGGATAAAGGAATTATTCACGCAATAATTCACAGGTGCGATCATACCAGCACTAATGCACCGGATCCCATCAGAACTCCGAAGTTAAGCGTGCTTGGGCGAGAGTAGTACTGGGATGGGTGACCTCCTGGGAAGTCCTCGTGTTGCACCTCTTTTTTTTTTTCTTTTTTTTTTTCCCAGTTTGTAATATCGCACCGGTCAACTGAAAGTCAACGGGGGTGCCCGAGGCTCACCGATTGCCGTTCCTCTGGTCTCGGACAAGCTCACCCATCGAATTACTGTGGGCCCCACGGGTACTGAAGACCTTCAATTTTGACTCCCGAGGAGGATGAATTTTGAACGGACAACGAAGGATAAAGAANATCGCACCTGTGAATAATTTTTTATCCCTTCGTTGTCGTTCAAAATTCATCCTCCTCGGGAGTCAAAAATTGAAGGTCTTCAGTACACGTGGGGCCCACAGTAATTCGATGGGTGAGCTTGTCCGAGACCAGAGGAACGGCAATCGGTGAGCCTCGGGCACCCCGTTGACTTTCAGTTGACCGGTGCGATATTACAAAAAATACTGGGAAAAAAAAAGAAAAAGATCAAAAAAGAGGTGCAACACGAGGACTTCCAGGAGGTCCACCCATCCCAGTACTACTCTCGCCCAAGCACGCTTAACTTCGGAGTTCTGATGGGATCCGGTGCATTAAGTGCTGGTATGATCGCACCTGTGAATTATTGCGTGAATAATTCCTTTATCCCTTCGTTGTCGTTCAAAATTCATCCTCCTCGGGAGTCAAAAATTGAAGGTCTTCAGTACCCGTGGGGCCCACAGTAATTCGATGGGTGAGCTTGTCCGAGACCAGAGGAACGGCAATCGGTGAGCCTCGGGCACCCCCGCAGACTTTCAGTTGACCGGTGCGATATTACAAAAATTACTGGGAAAAAAAAAAGAAAAATATCAAAAAAGAGGTGCAACACGAGGACTTCCCAGGAGGTCACCCATCCCAGTACTACTCTCGCCCAAGCACGCTTAACTTCGGAGTTCTGATGGGATCCGGTGCATTAGTGCTGGTATGATCGCACCTGTGAATAATTCTTTTATCCCTTCGTTGTCGTTCAAAATTCATCCTCCTCGGGAGTCAAAATTGAAGGTCTTCAGTACCGTGGGGCCCACAGTAATTCGATGGGTGAGCTTGTCCGAGACCAGAGGAACGGCAATCGGTGAGCCTCGGGCACCCCCGTTGACTTTCAGTTGACCGGTGCGATATTACAAAAAATACTGGGAAAAGAAAAAGAAAAAGATCAAAAAAGAGGTGCAACACGAGGACTTCCCAGGAGGTCACCCATCCCAGTACTACTCTCGCCCAAGCACGCTTAACTTCGGAGTTCTGATGGGATCCGGTGCATTAGTGCTGGTATGATCGCACCTGTGAATAATTCTTTTATCCCTTCGTTGTCGTTCAAAATTCATCCTCCTCGGGAGTCAAAATTGAAGGTCTTCAGTACCGTGGGGCCCACAGTAATTCGATGGGTGAGCTTGTCCGAGACCAGAGGAACGGCAATCGGTGAGCCTCGGGCACCCCCGTTGACTTTCAGTTGACCGGTGCGATATTACAAAAAATACTGGAAAAAAAAAAAGAAAAAGATCAAAAAAGAGGTGCAACACGAGGACTTCCCAGGAGGTCACCCATCCCAGTACTACTCTCGCCCAAGCACGCTTAACTTCGGAGTTCTGATGGGATCCGGTGCATTAGTGCTGGTATGATCGCACCTGTGAATTATGCGTGAATAATTCCTTTATCCCTTCGTTGTCGTTCAAAATTCATCCTCCTCGGGAGTCAAAATTGAAGGTCTTCAGTACCCGTGGGGCCCACAGTAATTCGATGGGTGAGCTTGTCCGAGACCAGAGGAACGGCAATCGGTGAGCCTCGGGCACCCCCGTTGACTTTCAGTTGACCGGTGCGATATTACAAAAAATACTGGGAAAAAAAAAGAAAAAGATCAAAAAAGAGGTGCAACACGAGGACTTCCCAGGAGGTCACCCATCCCAGTACTACTCTCGCCCAAGCACGCTTAACTTCGGAGTTCTGATGGGATCCGGTGCATTAGTGCTGGTATGATCGCACCTGTGAATAATTCTTTATCCCTTCGTTGTCGTTCAAAATTCATCCTCCTCGGGAGTCAAAATTGAAGGTCTTCAGTACCGTGGGGCCCACAGTAATTCGATGGGTGAGCTTGTCCGAGACCAGAGGAACGGCAATCGGTGAGCCTCGGGCACCCCGTTGACTTTCAGTTGACCGGTGCGATATTACAAAAAATACTGGGAAAAAAAAAGAAAAAGATCAAAAAAGAGGTGCAACACGAGGACTTCCCAGGAGGTCACCCATCCCAGTACTACTCTCGCCCAAGCACGCTTAACTTCGGAGTTCTGATGGGATCCGGTGCATTAGTGCTGGTATGATCGCACCTGTGAATAATTTCCTTTTCCCTTCGTTGTCGTTCAAAATTCATCCTCCTCGGGAGTCAAAATTGAAGGTCTTCAGTACCGTGGGCCCACAGTAATTCGATGGGTGAGCTTGTCCGAGACCAGAGGAACGGCAATCGGTGAGCCTCGGGCACCCCCGTTGACTTTCAGTTGACCGGTGCGATATTACAAAAAAATACTGGGAAAAAAAAAAGAAAAGATCAAAAAGAGGTGCAACACGAGGACTTCCCAGGAGGTCACCCATCCCAGTACTACTCTCGCCCAAGCACGCTTAACTTCGGAGTTCTGATGGGATCCGGTGCATTAGTGCTGGTATGATCGCACCTGTGAATTATTGCGTGAATAATTCCTTTATCCCTTCGTTGTCGTTCAAAATTCATCCTCCTCGGGAGTCAAAATTGAAGGTCTTCAGTACCCGTGGGGCCCACAGTAATTCGATGGTGAGCTTGTCCGAGACCAGAGGAACGGCAATCGGTGAGCCTCGGGCACCCCCGTTGACTTTCAGTTGACCGGTGCGATATTACAAAAAATACTGGGAAAAAAAAAAAAAAAAGATCAAAAAGAGGTGCAACACGAGGACTTCCCAGGAGGTCACCATCCCAGTACTACTCTCGCCCAAGCACGCTTAACTTCGGAGTTCTGATGGGATCCGGTGCATTAGTGCTGGTATGATCGCACCTGTGAATTATTGCGTGAATAATCCTTTATCCCTTCGTTGTCGTTCAAAATCATCCTCCTCGGGAGTCAAAATTGAAGGTCTTCAGTACCCGTGGGGCCCACAGTAATTCGATGGGTGAGCTTGTCCGAGACCAGAGGAACGGCAATCGGTGAGCCTCGGGCACCCCCGTTGACTTTCAGTTGACCGGTGCGATATTACAAAAAATACTGGGAAAAAAAAAGAAAAGATCAAAAAAGAGGTGCAACACGAGGACTTCCCAGGAGGTCACCCATCCCAGTACTACTCTCGCCCAAGCACGCTTAACTTCGGAGTTCTGATGGGATCCGGTGCATTAGTGCTGGTATGATCGCACCTGTGAATAATTCTTTATCCCTTCGTTGTCGTTCAAAATTCATCCTCCTCGGGAGTCAAAATTGAAGGTCTTCAGTACCCGTGGGGCCCACAGTAATTCGATGGGTGAGCTTGTCCGAGACCAGAGGAACGGCAATCGGTGAGCCTCGGGCACCCCCGTTGACTTTCAGTTGACCGGTGCGATATTACAAAAAATACTGGGAAAAAAAAGAAAAAGATCAAAAAAGAGGTGCAACACGAGGACTTCCCAGGAGGTCACCCATCCCAGTACTACTCTCGCCCAAGCACGCTTAACTTCGGAGTTCTGATGGGATCCGGTGCATTAGTGCTGGTATGATCGCACCTGTGAATTATTGCGTGAATAATTCCTTTATCCCTTCGTTGTCGTTCAAAATTCATCCTCCTCGGAGTCAAAATTGAAGGTCTTCAGTACACGTGGGGCCCACAGTAATTCGATGGGTGAGCTTGTCCGAGACCAGAGGAACGACAATCGGTGAGCCTCGGGCACCCCCGTTGACTTTCAGTTGACCGGTGCGATATTACAAAAAATACTGGGAAAAGAAAAAGAAAAAGATCAAAAAAGAGGTGCAACACGAGGACTTCCCCGGAGGTCACCCATCCCAGTACTACTCTCGCCCAAGCACGCTTAACTTCAGAGTTCTGATGGGATCCGGTGTATTAGTGCTGGTATGATCGCACCTGTGAATAATTCTTTTATCCCTTCGTTGTCGTTCAAAATTCATCCTCCTCGGGAGTCAAAATTGAAGGTCTTCAGTACCGTGGGGCCCACAGTAATTCGATGGGTGAGCTTGTCCGAGACCAGAGGAACGGCAATCGGTGAGCCTCGGGCACCCCCGTTGACTTTCAGTTGACCGGTGCGATATTACAAAAAATACTGGGAAAAAAAAAGAAAAAGATCAAAAAAGAGGTGCAACACGAGGACTTCCCAGGAGGTCACCCATCCCAGTACTACTCTCGCCCAAGCACGCTTAACTTCGGAGTTCTGATGGGATCCGGTGCATTAGTGCTGGTATGATCGCACCTGTGAATTATTGCGTGAATAATTCCTTTATCCCTTCGTTGTCGTTCAAAATTCATCCTCCTCGGGAGTCAAAATTGAAGGTCTTCAGTACTCGTGGGGCCCACAGTAATTCGATGGGTGAGCTTGTCCGAGACCAGAGGAACGACAATCGGTGAGCCTCGGGCACCCCCGTTGACTTTCAGTTGACCGGTGCGATATTACAAAAAATACTGGGAAAAAAAAAGAAAAAGATCAAAAAAGAGGTGCAACACGAGGACTTCCCAGGAGGTCACCCATCCCAGTACTACTCTCGCCCAAGCACGCTTAACTTCGGAGTTCTGATGGGATCCGGTGCATTAGTGCTGGTATGATCGCACCTGTGAATAATTCTTTTATCCCTTCGTTGTCGTTCAAAATTCATCCTCCTCGGGAGTCAAAATTGAAGGTCTTCAGTACCGTGGGGCCCACAGTAATTCGATGGGTGAGCTTGTCCGAGACCAGAGGAACGGCAATCGGTGAGCCTCGGGCACCCCGTTGACTTTCAGTTGACCGGTGCGATATTACAAAAAATACTGGGAAAAAAAAGAAAAAGATCAAAAAAGAGGTGCAACACGAGGACTTCCCAGGAGGTCACCCATCCCAGTACTACTCTCGCCAAGCACGCTTAACTTCGGAGTTCTGATGGGATCCGGTGCATTAGTGCTGGTATGATCGCACCTGTGAATTATTGCGTGAATAATTCCTTTATCCCTTCGTTGTCGTTCAAAATTCATCCTCCTCGGAGTCAAAATTGAAGGTCTTCAGTACCCGTGGGGCCCACAGTAATTCGATGGGTGAGCTTGTCCGAGACCAGAGGAACGGCAATCGGTGAGCCTCGGGCACCCCGTTGACTTTCAGTTGACCGGTGCGATATTACAAAAAATACTGGGAAAAAAAAAGAAAAAGATCAAAAAAGAGGTGCAACACGAGGACTTCCAGGAGGTCACCCATCCCAGTACTACTCTCGCCCAAGCACGCTTAACTTCGGAGTTCTGATGGGATCCGGTGCATTAGTGCTGGTATGATCGCACCTGTGAATAATTCTTTTATCCCTTCGTTGTCGTTCAAAATTCATCCTCCTCGGGAGTCAAAATTGAAGGTCTTCAGTACCGTGGGGCCCACAGTAATTCGATGGGTGAGCTTGTCCGAGACCAGGGAACGGCAATCGGTGAGCCTCGGGCACCCCCGTTGACTTTCAGTTGACCGGTGCGATATTACAAAAAATACTGGGAAAAAAAAAAGAAAAAGATCAAAAAGAGGTGCAACACGAGGACTTCCCAGGAGGTCACCCATCCCAGTACTACTCTCGCCCAAGCACGCTTAACTTCGGAGTTCTGATGGGATCCGGTGCATTAGTGCTGGTATGATCGCACCTGTGAATTATTGCGTGAATAATTCCTTTATCCCTTCGTTGTCGTTCAAAATTCATCCTCCTCGGGAGTCAAAATTGAAGGTCTTCAGTACCGTGGGGCCCACAGTAATTCGATGGGTGAGCTTGTCCGAGACCAGAGGAACGGCAATCGGTGAGCCTCGGGCACCCCCGTTGACTTTCAGTTGACCGGTGCGATATTACAAAAAATACTGGGAAAAAAAAAGAAAAAGATCAAAAAAGAGGTGCAACACGAGGACTTCCCAGGAGGTCACCCATCCCAGTACTACTCTCGCCCAAGCACGCTTAACTTCGGAGTTCTGATGGGATCCGGTGCATTAGTGCTGGTATGATCGCACCTGTGAATTATTGCGTGAATAATTCCTTTATCCCTTCGTTGTCGTTCAAAATTCATCCTCCTCGGGAGTCAAAATTGAAGGTCTTCAGTACCCGTGGGGCCCACAGTAATTCGATGGGTGAGCTTGTCCGAGACCAGAGGAACGGCAATCGGTGAGCCTCGGGCACCCCCGTTGACTTTCAGTTGACCGGTGCGATATTACAAAAATACTGGGAAAAAAAAAGAAAAAGATCAAAAAGAGGTGCAACACGAGGACTTCCCAGGAGGTCACCCATCCCAGTACTACTCTCGCCCAAGCACGCTTAACTTCGGAGTTCTGATGGGATCCGGTGCATTAGTGCTGGTATGATCGCACCTGTGAATAATTCCTTTATCCCTTCGTTGTCGTTCAAAATTCATCCTCCTCGGGAGTCAAAATTGAAGGTCTTCAGTACCGTGGGGCCCACAGTAATTCGATGGGTGAGCTTGTCCGAGACCAGAGGAACGGCAATCGGTGAGCCTCGGGCACCCCCGTTGACTTTCAGTTGACCGATATTACAAAAATACTGGGAAAAAAAAAGAAAGATCAAAAAAGAGGTGCAACACGAGGACTTCCCAGGAGGTCACCCATCCCAGTACTACTCTCGCCCAAGCACGCTTAACTTCGGAGTTCTGATGGGATCCGGTGCATTAGTGCTGGTATGATCGCACCTGTGAATTATTGCGTGAATAATTCCTTTATCCCTTCGTTGTCGTTCAAAATTCATCCTCCTCGGGAGTCAAAATTGAAGGTCTTCAGTACCCGTGGGGCCCACAGTAATTCGATGGGTGAGCTTGTCCGAGACCAGAGGAACGGCAATCGGTGAGCCTCGGGCACCCCGTTGACTTTCAGTTGACCGGTGCGATATTACAAAAAATACTGGGAAAAAAAGAAAAAGATCAAAAAGAGGTGCAACACGAGGACTTCCCAGGAGGTCACCCATCCCTACTCTCGCCAAGCACGCTTAACTTCGGAGTTCTGATGGGATCCGGTGCATTAGTGCTGGTATGATCGCACCTGTGATAATTCTTTTCCCTTCGTTGTCGTTCAAAATTCATCCTCCTCGGGAGTCAAAATTGAAGGTCTTCAGTACCCGTGGGGCCCACAGTAATTCGATGGGTGAGCTTGTCCGAGACCAGAGGAACGGCAATCGGTGAGCCTCGGGCACCCCGTTGACTTTCAGTTGACCGGTGCGATATTACAGGGAAAAAAAAAGAAAAAGATCAAAAAAGAGGTGCTTTCGTACTGGAATAGCGAATTACACCTGAAGGACTCCCGACGATAAAGGGTGCGATCATACCAGCACTAATGCACCGGATCCCATCAGAACTCCGAAGTTAAGCGTGCTTGGCGAGAGTAGTACTGGGATGGGTGACCTCCTGGGAAGTCCTCGTGTTGCACCTCTTTTTGATCTTTTCTTTTTTTTTCCCAGTATTTTTTGTAATATCGCACCGGTCAACTGAAAGTCAACGGGGGTGCCCGAGGCTCACCGATTGCCGTTCCTCTGGTCTCGGACAAGCTCACCCATCGAATTACTGTGGGCCCCACGGGTACTGAAGACCTTCAATTTTGACTCCCGAGGAGGATGAATTTTGAACGACAACGAAGGGATAAAGGAATTATTCACGCAATAATTCACAGGTGCGAGCACTAATGCACCGGATCCCATCAGAACTCCGAAGTTAAGCGTGCTTGGGCGAGAGTAGTACTGGGATGGGTGACCTCCTGGGAAGTCCTCGTGTTGCACCTCTTTTTGATCTTTTTCTTTTTTTTTTTCCCAGTATTTTTTGTAATATCGCACCGGTCAACTGAAAGTCAACGGGGGTGCCCGAGGCTCACCGATTGCCGTTCCTCTGGTCTCGGACAAGCTCACCCATCGAATTACTGTGGGCCCCACGGTACTGAAGACCTTCAATTTTGACTCCCGAGGAGGATGAATTTTGAACGACAACGAAGGGATAAAGAATTATTCACAGGTGCGATCATACCAGCACTAATGCACCGGATCCCATCAGAACTCCGAAGTTAAGCGTGCTTGGGCGAGAGTAGTACTGGGATGGGTGACCTCCTGGGAAGTCCTCGTGTTGCACCTCTTTTTTGATCTTTTTTTTTTTTTTCCCAGTATTTTTTGTAATATCGCACCGGTCAACTGAAAGTCAACGGGGGTGCCCGAGGCTCACCGATTGCCGTTCCTCTGGTCTCGGACAAGCTCACCCATCGAATTACTGTGGGCCCCACGGGTACTGAAGACCTTCAATTTTGACTCCCGAGGAGGATGAATTTTGAACGACAACGAAGGGATAAAGGAATTATTCACGCAATAATTCACAGGTGCGATCATACCAGCACTAATGCACCGGATCCCATCAGAACTCCGAAGTTAAGCGTGCTTGGGCGAGAGTAGTACTGGGATGGTGACCTCCTGGGAAGTCCTCGTGTTGCACCTCTTTTTTGATCTTTTTTTTTTTTTTTCCCAGTATTTTTTGTAATATCGCACCGGTCAACTGAAAGTCAACGGGGGTGCCCGAGGCTCACCGATTGCCGTTCCTCTGGTCTCGGACAAGCTCACCCATCGAATTACTGTGGGCCCCACGGTACTGAAGACCTTCAATTTTGACTCCCGAGGAGGATGAATTTTGAACGACAACGAAGGGATAAAGGAATTATTCACGCAATAATTCACAGGTGCGATCATACCAGCACTAATGCACCGGATCCCATCAGAACTCCGAAGTTAAGCGTGCTTGGGCGAGAGTAGTACTGGGATGGGTGACCTCCTGGGAAGTCCTCGTGTTGCACCTCTTTTTTGATCTTTTTCTTTTTTTTTCCCAGTATTTTTTGTAATATCGCACCGGTCAACTGAAAGTCAACGGGGGTGCCCGAGGCTCACCGATTGCCGTTCCTCTGGTCTCGGACAAGCTCACCATCGAATTACTGTGGGCCCCACGGTACTGAAGACCTTCAATTTTGACTCCCGAGGAGGATGAATTTTGAACGACAACGAAGGGATAAAGGAATTATTCACAGGTGCGATCATACCAGCACTAATGCACCGGATCCCATCAGAACTCCGAAGTTAAGCGTGCTTGGGCGAGAGTAGTACTGGGATGGGTGACCTCCTGGGAAGTCCTCGTGTTGCACCTCTTTTTTGATCTTTTTCTTTTTTTTTCCCAGTATTTTTTGTAATATCGCACCGGTCAACTGAAAGTCAACGGGGGTGCCCGAGGCTCACCGATTGCCGTTCCTCTGGTCTCGGACAAGCTCACCCATCGAATTACTGTGGGCCCCACGGGTACTGAAGACCTTCAATTTTGACTCCCGAGGAGGATGAATTTTGAACGACAACGAAGGGATAAAGGAATTATTCACGCAATAATTCACAGGTGCGATCATACCAGCACTAATGCACCGGATCCCATCAGAACTCCGAAGTTAAGCGTGCTTGGGCGAGAGTAGTACTGGGATGGGTGACCTCCTGGGAAGTCCTCGTGTTGCACCTCTTTTTTGATCTTTTTCTTTTTTTTCCCAGTATTTTTTGTAATATCGCACCGGTCAACTGAAAGTCAACGGGGGTGCCCGAGGCTCACCGATTGCCGTTCCTCTGGTCTCGGACAAGCTCACCCATCGAATTACTGTGGGCCCACGGTACTGAAGACCTTCAATTTTGACTCCCGAGGAGGATGAATTTTTGAACGACAACGAAGGGATAAAAAAATTATTCACAGGTGCGATCATACCAGCACTAATGCACCGGATCCCATCAGAACTCCGAAGTTAAGCGTGCTTGGGCGAGAGTAGTACTGGGATGGGTGACCTCCTGGGAAGTCCTCGTGTTGCACCTTTTTTGATCTTTTTCTTTTTTTTTCCCAGTATTTTTTGTAATATCGCACCGGTCAACTGAAAGTCAACGGGGGTGCCCGAGGCTCACCGATTGCCGTTCCTCTGGTCTCGGACAAGCTCACCCATCGAATTACTGTGGGCCCCACGGGTACTGAAGACCTTCAATTTTGACTCCGAGGAGGATGAATTTTGAACGACAACGAAGGATAAAGGAATTATTCACGCAATAATCACAGGTGCGATCATACCAGCACTAATGCACCGGATCCCATCAGAACTCCGAAGTTAAGCGTGCTTGGGAGAGTAGTACTGGGATGGGTGACCTCCTGGGAAGTCCTCGTGTTGCACCTCTTTTTTGATCTTTTTCTTTTTTTTCCCAGTATTTTTGTAATATCGCACCGGTCAACTGAAAGTCAACGGGGGTGCCCGAGGCTCACCGATTGCCGTTCCTCTGGTCTCGGACAAGCTCACCCATCGAATTACTGTGGGCCCCACGGTACTGAAGACCTTCAATTTTGACTCCCGAGAGGATGAATTTTGAACGACAACGAAGGGATAAAAATTATTATTCACAGGTGCGATCATACCAGCACTAATGCACCGGATCCCATCAGAACTCCGAAGTTAAGCGTGCTTGGGCGAGAGTAGTACTGGGATGGGTGACCTCCTGGGAAGTCCTCGTGTTGCACCTCTTTTTGATCTTTTTCTTTTTTTTCCCAGTATTTTTTGTAATATCGCACCGGTCAACTGAAAGTCAACGGGGTGCCCGAGGCTCACCGATTGCCGTTCCTCTGGTCTCGGACAAGCTCACCCATCGAATTACTGGGGCCCCACGGGTACTGAAGACCTTCAATTTTGACTCCCGAGGAGGATGAATTTTGAACGACAACGAAGGGATAAAGGAATTATTCACGCAATAATTCACAGGTGCGATCATACCAGCACTAATGCACCGGATCCCATCAGAACTCCGAAGTTAAGCGTGCTTGGGCGAGAGTAGTACTGGGATGGGTGACCTCCTGGGAAGTCCTCGTGTTGCACCTCTTTTTGATCTTTTTCTTTTTTTTTTTCCCAGTATTTTTTGTAATATCGCACCGGTCAACTGAAAGTCAACGGGGGTGCCCGAGGCTCACCGATTGCCGTTCCTCTGGTCTCGGACAAGCTCACCCATCGAATTACTGTGGGCCCCACGGTACTGAAGACCTTCAATTTTGACTCCCGAGGAGGATGAATTTTGAACGACAACGAAGGGATAAAGGAATTATTCACAGGTGCGATCATACCAGCACTAATGCACCGGATCCCATCAGAACTCCGAAGTTAAGCGTGCTTGGGCGAGAGTAGTACTGGGATGGGTGACCTCCTGGGAAGTCCTCGTGTTGCACCTCTTTTTTGATCTTTTTCTTTTTTTTCCCAGTATTTTTTGTAATATCGCACCGGTCAACTGAAAGTCAACGGGGGTGCCCGAGGCTCACCGATTGCCGTTCCTCTGGTCTCGGACAAGCTCACCCATCGAATTACTGTGGGCCCACGGGTACTGAAGACCTTCAATTTTGACTCCCGAGGAGGATGAATTTTGAACGACAACGAAGGGATAAAGGAATTATTCACGCAATTCACAGGTGCGATCATACCAGCACTAATGCACCGGATCCCATCAGAACTCCGAAGTTAAGCGTGCTTGGGCGAGAGTAGTACTGGGATGGGTGACCTCCTGGGAAGTCCTCGTGTTGCACCTCTTTTTTGATCTTTTTCTTTTTTTTTTCCAGTATTTTTTGTAATATCGCACCGGTCAACTGAAAGTCAACGGGGTGCCCGAGGCTCACCGATTGCCGTTCCTCTGGTCTCGGACAAGCTCACCCATCGAATTACTGTGGGCCCCACGGGTACTGAAGACCTTCAATTTTGACTCCCGAGGAGGATGAATTTTGAACGACAACGAAGGGATAAAGGAATTATTCACGCAATAATTCACAGGTGCGATCATACCAGCACTAATGCACCGGATCCCATCAGAACTCCGAAGTTAAGCGTGCTTGGGCGAGAGTAGTACTGGGATGGGTGACCTCCTGGGAAGTCCTCGTGTTGCACCTCTTTTTTGATCTTTTTCTTTTTTTTTCCCAGTATTTTTGTAATATCGCACCGGTCAACTGAAAGTCAACGGGGGTGCCCGAGGCTCACCGATTGCCGTTCCTCTGGTCTCGGACAAGCTCACCCATCGAATTACTGTGGGCCCCACGGTACTGAAGACCTTCAATTTTGACTCCCGAGGAGGATGAATTTTGAACGACAACGAAGGGATAAAGGAATTATTCACGCAATAATTCACAGGTGCGATCATACCAGCACTAATGCACCGGATCCCATCAGAACTCCGAAGTTAAGCGTGCTTGGGCGAGAGTAGTACTGGGATGGGTGACTCCTGGGAAGTCCTCGTGTTGCACCTCTTTTTTGATCTTTTTCTTTTTTTTTCCCAGTATTTTTTGTAATATCGCACCGGTCAACTGAAGTCAACGGGGGTGCCCGAGGCTCACCGATTGCGTTCCTCTGGTCTCGGACAAGCTCACCCATCGAATTACTGTGGGCCCCACGGTACTGAAGACCTTCAATTTTGACTCCCGAGGAGGATGAATTTTGAACGACAACGAAGGGATAAAGGAATTATTCACAGGTGCGATCATACCAGCACTAATGCACCGGATCCCATCAGAACTCCGAAGTTAAGCGTGCTTGGGCGAGAGTAGTACTGGGATGGGTGACCTCCTGGGAAGTCCTCGTGTTGCACCTCTTTTTTGATCTTTTTCTTTTTTTTTCCCAGTATTTTTGTAATATCGCACCGGTCAACTGAAAGTCAACGGGGGTGCCCGAGGCTCACCGATTGCCGTTCCTCTGGTCTCGGACAAGCTCACCCATCGAATTACTGTGGGCCCCACGGGTACTGAAGACCTTCAATTTTGACTCCCGAGGAGGATGAATTTTGAACGACAACGAAGGGATAAAGGAATTATTCACGCA
>CM024264.1:20258479-20330207 GCA_013621005.1 Aeschynomene evenia | reverse complement strand
TTTTGGAAGAACCTTTGCCAGGATACTGTAGCTAACGACAGTAGGCGTTAGCCTTGGTGCACCTTGACTTTATGATTTAGGACCACACTGTGGATCCTCCTGTTTTACGGCTACACTCACGAGATGGGGTAGGTCCGTCCTGTTTTAGAACCATACGAAGGTTTGGCCACCGGAGTATGGATTCTCCTGTTACATCCTGGAATTGGCGATTCTCGTGTAATTATGTTCTATATAAAATTATGATAATATGAAATTTTGTGATGAATATATGTTGGAAATTGATTTGTAAACTTAAGGGATTATTACATTATTTAATTAATTACGTTAACTTGTGTGGGTTATGGACATTTGTCTACTCACTGAGTTGTAAAACTCATCCCGTCGTTATTTAAACTTTTTCAGATACAGGTGCTGACCCGGGTTCCATCCCTCCGTCCTCGCAATAGGATCTTTCTACTTTTGGTGAGCCCTTTTTGTTCAAGGGCCATATATGTTTTGTAATTGGAACCCATTATGTCGTGTTTAGTGCTCCATATTGCACAGGCAGGGTCCTTGGATCTATTATGTTGGGTAGGTATAAGACAGTTTATGTTTTGGAATGTGTAAGAATTAAAGTATGGATTATGCTGGATTGATGTGTTTAAGCTTAGATATATGATTATATATATATATGCTGGTTGGATATTGATTGTTTAACAGGTTATATATTTGGGGAATGTCTGAAAAACAAAGGAAACTCTGTCAAATTTTCTGGAGATTTGGTTTAAGAAAGGCTTGCTAGGGGATGTACCCCTATGCGCCGGTCATGGTCTAGTTTGGGTCATGACAAAGTTGGTATCAGAGCGTTAGGTTTCCCTGTGTAATATGGAGCAAGTGTTCTTTAGTGGTGTCACGATTGTGCAAATGGTTGCCGGCCCATTTTCACAAAGCGCGATGTTACTAGAGGCCTTATAGGAATGTCTTCTTAATCTCTGTGATCTATTCGGTTTCATTTGTCATTCTTGTCTCTATGTTTATGTCTCCTAATCCTTATTGGAAATCATCAGGTGCAATGCCGCCTAAAAGAAGTACTCGAAAGCGCACACCTAATGTGCGACTAGGGGTTCTGGAACGGTTAATCCTAATAATGCCACGAATGTTAATAATGCCACCAACGTCGCACCTGATGCTGAATCTGATCGATCCCATTCTCCTCAGCCAAGAGGAGGACATCAAGGTCGCGGTCCTAGAGGAGGCAGGAGAAGAACTCGTGGTAATCGTGGCGGAGCCACTGGGGACAAGTCAACCTTGACACTCGTTTGGAAGGGTTTCAGCAATCAATTGATAATCTTGTGGCATTGATGACCAACAGGCTCAAGGTGGAACCCAAGCACAAGGAGGACCGACTCCTGATACTCGCAGGCGCACTCAGACTCAGGGTCGTGAGGGAGTAACGATTGAATCGTACCTCAGGCTCAATCCACCTACTTTTTCTGGGGACTCACTAGATGAAGATCCACAAGAGTTCTTAGATGGATCAAAGAGGGCTCTCAGGGCTCTTGGATGTGAATATGGAGCTGCAGTGGACATAGTAGCATATAATTTGAAGGGTTCTGCGGCACAGTGGTTTGAGACCTTCTTAGAGGAATGTGTGAATGCTAGGAGGCCACCCCCTACTTGGGAAGAGTTCACCCAAGCCTTCCTGGATAGATTCTTTCCAGATTGTAACAGAGTGATGCTTGCCGAAGAATTTGAGAAACTGAAGCAGACTCCAGGGATGTCAGTGACCGAATATGCTACTAAGTTTACTAGGCTTTCTAGGTTTGCACCTCATTTGATTCCAACTGAAGAAAAGAAGGTCAGAAGGTTTGTTAAGGGGTTGAAGGAACCATTATGCTCCAATTTGATTCCAGAAGTTACTCGAATGTCATTTGCTCAGATGATGAGCACTGCTTCTGAGATTGAGAACACAAGGGCAGAGTCAAGAGCTACAAGAGAACAAGGAAAGAAGCCAAAAATGAAAGGGCAGTTTTCTGGGGGATCTTCTGGAGGGTCGGGATTCCAAAGTCATCAGCATCGCTTTGGCCGACAAGGCCATCAACGAGCACCCTTAGGTGAAGCTGCATCATCTGGTCCCGCTCCTATGAGTGTCTCAGGTTCAAGGTCAAATGTTGGAAGTGCATCTCAAACGGGTACTCAAGGACTAAGCCAGCCAGGCTATGTTAAGCCTTATTGCCAGCAGTGTGGAAACCACCACACCGGAGTCTGTCGTAGATCCACTGGAGCATGTTTCCGTTGTGGGCAGCATGGGCACCTTATACGAGATTGTCCTCATATGCTAGGTAATCCTAGACAGAGCTCATCAATAATGCAGTGCCAACACGTTCATTCTCAGCAGCATCACCAGATGGGTCCTCCAACTTTGCTGGTAGGGGAGTAGTTAGAGGAGCAGGTGGTAGAGCTCATGGCAACAGGGGTTCTGGTCAAGCAGGGAGAGGCCAAGCTAGAGTATATGCTTTGACACGACAAGATGCCCAAGCCTCTAATGCAGTTGTGGCAGGTACCTTACAAGTTTGCTCTTTAGATGCTCAAGTATTATTTGATTCGGGTTCTCATTATTCCTATGTGTCTCCATATCTTGCATCTCGCTTTGAGAAACAACTTGAGTTGTTAGATCTCCCTTTCCATGTTGGCACTCCGCTTGGAGCCTCTACGATGGTTCGTTTTGTGTTTCGATCTTGCATTGTTAATGTGGGTGCAATCGATACTTTAGCCGACTTAATTCTTCTAGAATTAATGGAGGACTTTGATGTCATCTTAGGAATGGATTGGTTATCCTTTTATCATGCCCAAGTGGATTGTTATTCTAAGATTGTGAGGTTTAACATTCCTGATGAACCGTCTTTTGTGTTCAGAGGGGATCATTACAATGCCCTTCCAAATATGATATCTTCTCTAAATGCTTTGCACTTGATGAATAAAGGGAACCAAGCCTTCCTTGCAGTGGTTGAGAACCTAGAGGCTGAAGTTCCTAATCTTCACCAAGTTCCTGTGGTGAATGAGTTTCTTGACGTGTTTCCCGATGAGCTTCCTGGAATGCCTCCCGAAAGGGAAGTTGAGTTCAATATAGAATTGGCTCCGGAAGCTCAACCTGTATCTATCCCTCCTTATCGCATGGCTCCTGCTGAATTGCGAGAGTTAAAGGATCAATTGCAAGACATGTTGGAGAAAGGTTTTATACGCCCAAGCACATCCCCGTGGGGAGCCCCGGTGCTTTTTGTGAAGAAGAAAGATGGTTCAATGCGATTATGCATAGATTACCGGCAATTGAACAAGCTCACCGTACGAAATAAGTACCCATTGCCTAGAATTGACGATTTGTTTGATCAACTTCAAGGAGCTTTGTATTTCTCCAAGATTGATCTTCGCTCGGGATATCATCAGTTGAGAATTAAGGAAGGTGATATTCCCAAGACTGCATTCCGCACTCGTTATGGACATTATGAATTTTTGGTGATGTCTTTTGGGTTGACGAATGCTCCGGCCGCTTTCATGGACTTGATGAATCGAGTGTTCAAGCCATTTCTGGACCGTTTCGTGATTGTTTTCATTGATGATATATTGGTGTACTCAAGGAGTGTGGAGGAGCATTCACATCACCTAAGAATTATTCTGCATACACTAAGAGACCATCAACTATATGCTAAATTCTCCAAGTGTGAATTTTGGCTCGATCAAGTGACTTTTCTTGGTCATGTTGTGTCTAAGGATGGAATTAAGGTTGACCCAAAGAAGGTTGAAGCCATTCAGCAGTGGCCAAGACCTAGTACGGTGACTGAGATTCGAAGTTTCTTAGGATTGGCGGGCTATTATCGTCGATTTGTTAAGGACTTCTCAAAGATTTCTGCTCCGTTAACAAGACTAACCCAGAAAGGTGTGAAGTTTGAATGGTCTGATGCTTGTGAAGAGAGTTTCCAAAAGCTCAAGAATTCCTTAACTTCGGCACCTATTCTAGTTTTGCCTTCCGGATCAGGAGGTTTCTCAGTGTACTGTGATGCTTCTCGGATAGGATTGGGTGTGTCTTAATGCAGCATGGTCATGTGATTGCTTATGCCTCTCGTCAGCTCAAAAAGCATGAGCAAGAACTATCCCACTCATGATTGAAAATGGCAGCTGTGGTCTTTGCCTTAAAGATTTGGAGGAATTATCTCTATGGTGAAACGTGTGAAATATACACGGATCACAAGAGCCTAAAGTATATATTTCAGCAGAGGGATTTGAATTTAAGGCAAAGGAGATGGATGGAGTTGCTTAAAGATTATGACTGTACTATCTTGTATCATCCGGGAAAAGCTAATGTGGTAGCTGATGCCTTGAGTAGGAAGTCTATGGGTAGTTTGGCCCATATTGTCCCATAAAGAGGCCATTGATAGAGGAACTTCATCAGCTTGTAGCTGAGGGGGTTCAGTTTGATTTGGGGAGTCCGGAGTACCTTGGCTCATGTGAGTGCTCAATCATCTCTTGTGGAGCAAATAAAACAATCTCAAGATGGAGATCCCAGATTACTTAAGTTAAAAGATGATGTTAGGAGTGGAATAACCTCTGAATTTGTATGGATTCGGATGGAGTACTTCACTTTGGAAGTAGGTTATGTGTACCTGATGCAAGTGGTCTAAGAAAGACTATCTTAGATGAAGCTCATAACTCTCGCTACTGAATACATCCTGGGTCAGCCAAGATGTATCAGGATTTGCGACAAGTGTACTGGTGGGAAGGTATGAAGAAAGATGTTGGTGACTTTGTGTCTCGTTGTTGTGTGCCAGCAGTGAAGCTGAACATCAAAGACCTGCAGGACTGCTTCAGCAGATTGAAATACCTGAATGGAAGTGGGAACGAATCACTATGGATTTTGTAACTGGGTTGCCTCGTACACTCAAGGGATTTGACTCTGTGTGGGTTATAGTGGACCGTATGACAAAGTCGGCTCACTTTCTCCCAGTAAAGACCACTTACCGAGCTCATCAGTATGCAAAGTTGTATATTGATGAAATTGTTAGACTTCATGGTGTTCCTGTCTCAATCATATCTGACCGTGAGCTCAATTTACAGCTAGGTTTGGAGAGCTTTCAAGAAGCTTTAGGCACTCGCCTTGATCTTGGCACTGCTTTTCATCCACAAACCGATGGACAATCGGAGAGGATATTCAGATTCTAGAGGATATGCTCAGAATGTGTGTGCTTGATTTTGTGGTAACTGGAGCGATTACTTACCCCTGATTGAGTTCTCTTACAACAACAGCTATCAGACTAGCATTCAAATGGCACCATTCGAAGCTTTATATGGTAGACGTTGCAGATCTCCTATTGGTTGGTTTGAGATTGGTGAAGCAAAGTTGTTAGGTCCTGATCTCGTACAAGAGTCTATAGACAAGGTCCGTTTGATAAGAGAGTGACTTTTGACTGCTCAAAGTAGGCAGAAATCCTACGCTGACCACAGAAGACGTGCTCTAGAGTTTTCTGTTGGGGAGCATGTTTTCCTTCGAGTTTCCCCGATGAAAGGTGTGATGAGGTTTGGAAAGAAAGGAAAACTCAGTCCTCAATATGTTGGGCCTTTCGAGATTTTGGATAAGGTCGGGGTGGTAGCATATCGTCTAGCCCTTCCACCTGAGCTATCCATGATCCATCCTGTTTTCCATGTGTCGATGTTGCGTAAGTACATATCTGACCCATCTCACGTGCTCGAGTATCAAACAGTACAGTTGGATGAGAACATGTCGTATGAGAAGAAACCAATAGTCATAATCGATTGACAAGTGAGGAAGCTTCGTTCAAAGGAGATTGCTTCGGTGAAAGTGCTTTGGAGAAACCATTCTAGTCAAGAGGCTACTTGGGAATCAGAGGAGGAATTGCAAGCGAAATATCCATACTTGTTTCATTCATGAGGTTAGTGTTCATGTCCGGCTATGTTTAAAATTCGGGGACCGAATTTCTTAAGGGGGAAGAATGTAATATCTCAAAAAAAAAAAAAAATAGAAAGAGGAGGACCACCCTACTCCTTAAGTGGTAGGGTGTACCATAGGAGCCACCCTTATAACTCTATCCATCCTCACCGAATCCCTCATTCCTCTCATTTCACTTTTTTTTCTTCATTTCCATTTCTTCCTGCATTCTCTCGGCTCTCTCTCATCTCCCACCATCATCATCAATTTCATTTTTCTTTTATTCCCTTCATAAGTCCATTCCTTCTCCATTTAATTCATCAACTACTTCATCTTTATTTTCCATCTTTATCATCAACAATCTCATTATTCTCTTCTACACCATTTTTCTCTCTAAACTCCATTAAAGGGTTTTGGAGCTTTTGAAGAGATCGGAGTAACTTTCATCATCAATCCCACTTATCTAGTGGTAATGATAATTCTAATCTACTCTATTTAACTTATCAACTCTCTATTTGTTTATTTAGTAATATTAGTGTATTTAGGAACCTAGAATTTGGGGCTTTAGGGATTTGGGGCTGATTTCCTTCAATTGATGGTATAATTAGCTTATATTTATCAATATTATTTTGTTCCTAGAGTTCTAGAGCGATTGGATATCAACCGTATTTTGGAGGCTCTTGAGGATTGCTCTTCGGTTCTTTAGAACCATTTGTGAGTAGATATGGTGTCTATGATCATTTTATTGCATGCTATAATTATTGTGAAATTTCTTTGTATATTAAACTGTGAGAGAACTTATTTTGTGAAATATGTATATTTTACATAAATAAAATTATGATATTTTGCTCTTAAATATTAATAATTTTACATATTGAGAGAGTAAGTAAATTAATATATTGGATTATAATTTAGTAAATTGAAGACCAATTTTGAAGTGATGAAATATATTCCTTATATAGTTATTTTGAGAAGTGAGAATAAATATGATTTGTGATTGATGAGCTGTGGGCATAAGTCCCTATTCTGAAATGTAATTGACTATGAAATGACATGTATGGTTTGAAGGTTTCACTTGAATTCTGAATTCTGAGTACTATGAAAAAGTATTTTAGTATATATGTTTTGGAAGAACCTTTGCCAGGATACTGTAGCTAACGACAGTAGGCATTAGCCTTGGTGCACCTTGACTTTATGATTTAGGACCACACTGTGGATCCTCCTGTTTTACGGCTACACTCACGAGATGGGGTAGGTCCGTCCTGTTTTAGAACCATACGAAGGTTTGGCCACCGGAGTATGGATTCTCCTGTTACATCCTGGAATTGGCGATTCTCGTGTAATTATGTTCTATATAAAATTTATGATTAATATGAAATTTATGCTGATGAATATATGTTGGAAATTGATTTGTAAACTTAAGGGATTATTACATTATTTAATGTAATTACGTTAACTTGTGTGGGTTATGGACATTTGTCTACTCACTGAGTTGTAAAACTTATCCGTCGTTATTTAAACTTTTCAGATACAGTGCTGACTCGGGTTCCATCCTCCGTCTCGCAATAGGATCTTTCTACTTTTGGTGAGCCCTTTTTGTTCAAGGGCATATATGTTTTGTAATTGGAACCCATTATGTCGTGTTTAGTGCTCCATATTGCTACAGGCAGGGTCCTTGGATCTATTATGTTGGGTAGTGTATAAGACAAGTTTATGTTTTGGAATGTGTAAGAATTAAAGTATGAGATTATGCTGGATTGATGTGTTTAACTTAGATATATGATTATATATATATTATGCTGGTTGGATATTAATTATTTAACAGGTTATATATTTGGGGAATGTCTGAAAAACAAAGGAAACTCTGTCAAATTTTCTGGAGATTTGGTTTAAGAAAGGTTTGCTAGGGGATGTACCCCTATGCGCCGGTCATGGTCTAGTTTGGGTCATGACACAAAATCCACCATCCTTTTTAAATCTTCCTAACAATTTTCCTCCTCCCAATAATGGTTATGAAGGTAAAAATGAAATTTTTGGTTCAAGTTTTGAGGGGTGATGAGTGACGGTGGAGTAGGTGGCGGTGAAGATTGGGTGGGGTGGTGGTGGTGGACATGGAGGAGATGTGGGTTGAGGATGAGAAGGTTAAAGATAAGGATTAATTTGGGGGAGTTTTGAGTAGTTACAAATTTTGAAAAAAATTATGGATTAATTTGGGGGAGTTTTGAATGTCACGTCAGCAAGTCCGTCAAAGTTAACAGTATGGACCAACAAGTGTTCGACATTTGACATTGTTATGGATCATGTTGTTACTTTCCAATTGTTAAGGACCGGATTGTCCGACGCTTAAATTGTCAGGGATTAACTTGGGGTTTATTTTTTTTTTAGAAGCATGAGAACAGAGAACATGGATACAGGGGAATTGGGAATAGCTTTATCTTGAGCCATCTTGCATAATCCATGCATGAATAATAATATGTTTTTCAAAGTTGATGGTAAAGGAAATTAAAGGACTTCATAGGAATTATTCCTCTTTATGTTCCATCATAATTAATTGTGGTGTAGAGAAATGGATGTCTATGAGTTAATGATTTTAAAAAAACATAATTATATATTTTATATTATGTTTGGATCATACAGAAATTTGCTGATGGGATGCATAGCATAATATAAAATATATGATTGTTTTTAAATATATGATTTCTTTGATTTTGGTGTGAGAGCTTTGAGAGAGAATTTGTGTGAATATGAAAGCTCTAAACATATATATATACTAGACTTCTAACTAACTATATATGAAACTTAAAAAAAATATTAGTGTATGCTTAAACCAGTTAAATCAGTCAGTTAAATCAGTCAATATATTGTGTATATCATATATCATATATTTTAAATAAAAATGATGTGAATAATTTTTATTTTCTTTCTTCTTTAGAGTAAACCCCCAAACTGGTCCCTGACAATTTTCGCGTCGGACAAGTTGGTCCCTAAAAATTAAAAATACCCTACCTAGTCCCTCACAATGTCAAACCTCGGACACGCTAAGGTCCCTAGACGGATTCCGTAACGTTTGTCCTACGTGTCAGTCCAGCACAGTGTACCCGTGCTGACTTGGTCGTTTAATGCTTGAAACGACGTCGTTTTGTTAGAAATAATTAACATTAAACATCTTTTACTATTGATGATGGGGTGATTTGTGACTCAAATCCAACAAGAAACATGTTTAATGTTAATTATTTCTTACAAAACGATGTCGTTTCAAGCATTAAATGGTCGAGTCAGCACGAGTGCACTATGTTGGACTGACACGTAGGATAAACGTTACGGAATCCGTCTAGGGACCTTAGCGTGTCCGAGGTTTGACATTGTGAGGGACTGGATAAGGTATTTCTAATTGTTAGGGACCAACTTGTCCGATGCGAAAATTATCTGGGACGAGTTTGGGGTTTACTCTTTTCTTTATGTAAAGAGTGAAAATGAAGTTTAAACAAGAAAAAAATATTGTGTTAGTTTATAGTTATGGAAGGAATTACATGCACATTTTTAATGAGAATGAGTGAATGAACGTGTTTTATTTAATAATTTTAGTTGTTTTAGCTGTTTTTCTTTACACACATCAATGCTCTAAAACATATTAGATAACTTGAACAACAAATAAGAATCTAAAAAATAAATAAATAATATAAAAAAAATAACTAAACTAGTTAAATCTAACTAAATAGTAATAAATATAACTTAAACCTTTTTGATTAGTTAATATGTCACATGCACATACACTTATTTCATGGTGAGCATAACATGGTAATTAGTTAGGAAAATTACAACATTATTTTTTTATATATAGTTTTTCACTATTACGCTTCCCTTCTAATTTGCAACTTGGCATCTAACTTTTCTCACCTCTCTAAATTATACTAAACTCTATTAACTTTGGAAATAAAATGTCTTTTTCACTCTTCACTCTATTATAATATAAAATCAATAATAAGTCTTATTAACATAATAACTTAAGTTTTTATTTTAGATGAAATTAAATAATTTCAGAATATATACAATATAAATTAAACAAGCTTTTGCATTGTCCTATTATTTTTCCCTATTAGTTAATGAGAAAAAAACAACATCCACAACATGATAGATTATTATTGCATATATATATGTATGGCCTCTTATATATATACACAAGTGTGTAAAATTTAAAATCATGTACCCTACACTTTATAAAAAATCCTTTGTAAAAAAGAAATTAAAGGTGAGGAATTAATGCATTTATCTCGTGTTTAATTTTATTTTGGTATAATATTTAAGGGTTGAAAGAAAAAAGGACTGAACATCTCATTGCTTTAATTTAGCATTGAAGTTAAAAGATGATTGGTCAACCTTAAGGACCACGACTGATAATTCACTTGAAAATTATATTTATCATTTTTTAAATAGGTATTTGTGACCTTATCTAATTCATATAATAATTTATTTCGAGTAAACTTACTGATCAATTATTAGGTGTTCAAAAAGTAAATATTCTTTTTTGCTCTAGATGAATTATATAGTCATACATATTAAAAATTAAGAAAGAAAAAACTAATTTGAAGTATAAATGAGTGGTAAAAATGTGATAGAGAACAAAAAATGATTTAATCTGAGAGCACACAATAACTTTTCTAATTTACTGGGTTGGATTGAGATCTTGAAATTTTGACACGATAACTTTTAAAGTCGTATATTATCACATTTTAAAGTAATTTGCATTGACTTACTCAGAATTATATATTTCTTTAAAAAATTATATTTTTAACACAATTAATTATAATTCTTTTAATAATTGTTTAACATTTCAATTTTATGTGTATTTTTAATATTTTTAAATATATTTTATAGTATAAATAGTATTATATAGTATTTTTAAATCTATTATATTTATATATAGTATTATATAAATATATATTTTACTATATCTCCGATTGAATCAATAAATATTTGAACTCTTAGCTAAATGTTCATTCTGATTTTTAAAATATATATTGAACAAAAAGCATGAGAAAACAAATTGTCCTAACAATTTTAAGACAAGTTATTTTGAAATCTCACAAGATTTAGTGTAATTTATTTTAATTATTTTTTAATTATCTCAATAGCACTTATATTTTCTGAATACAATGTATATTATTGTATATAACAAAAGATATAATGATTAAAAAAAAAGAAAAATATTGATGAGTGTATGAAAAAATTATGACCTCCATACCGATAATTTTGTATTCACAAATAGTTAGATACATAGTATGATTGTATGAGTCTTATGCAAATGTAGTCTCATGTTTCTTCTAATGATAATAAAAAATTATCGACATAGAGATTGAGATTTTATAGTTCAAATACAAAGAAGAATAAAAAATAATTTACATGTTACTATTCTCAGATATACATATTTTATTGTAGAGTTAATGAGATATTATTTGTTTTTTAATTGTTGATCACAATCAAGTTTATTTCTATATCATCTCAAGCTCAACATGGTCAAGTAAATACTAAATATAGAGAAAATACACTCCTACAATCAACATCATAGTGGAAAATTAATACCACTAATTAATTAATTGATTAATTAATTAATATATATGAAGTTACTTGTAGTACTTGTTCACAATTGCAGACATTATTAGAGACATTTCTGCTTTTGGTGGCAGACATATGAACTTACTTTTTGTTCTGAGCAGCCACGATAACAGAAATTTTCTTGTGCCAATTTATTTAGTCACACGCACATGCTTTAATTCTTCACTTTGATTGGAAAAATTTCAAATCAAAACAAAGAAATTTTGGATAAGAAAATTATTGCCAATCTTATGTCTTAGTCATCAAATGCACTAGTTTTTGGATAAGTTATTATGATGGTTAATGCATGCGTCTCAAATTGCATCAATTGACATATTTGGCCAATAAATTCATATTGGACTAAGTTTGTGCCTACATTGTCTCCTATGATTTCTATGCAATGTTTGGTGCTACACAAATTTTGTGAGCTATCTTCTTTTGTCGCATTGTACTTGAGATAGAAGGCAAAAGATGGATCTAGAAAATTTAATGTAAGGGCGCAAAGATGATAAATAATTAAGTGTAATTGTACACTATATATGGTGTGTATAATATGTGATATATAATGTGTAAAATTATTATATGTGATATATATATATATATATATATATATATATATAGTACTCTCTATACATACTAGCAATAATAGATGTTTAATAGAATAATTCTTGCCCAATTAGCTTAAGCATGGTGATTAACCATTTAGAGGATTGGAATAAATAAAATTTCAAGTTAAAACAACATCAAGGAATTGACATACACTAAATATATATATAGAGAATCGTAAATTATGAAAAATATTTATTGTAAGACAAAAAAATATCTAACCAAGTATTTAACATATAACACACATACATTATATATAAATACTACGTATTTTAGTAATGGTACGTACACGTACAACATGTATGATGTATTTTTTGTGTGTTATTTTTTTGTGTTTGCTCAATCAATTTTACACATGTATGACACACATTATATGATATATTCATATACATTATGTATAACACACGTTGAATAATTGTTAGATGATATTTCTATTATATATATACTAGAGCATTGCTAGAGGTACAACAAAAAACTAGCCAACAAATAGGAATTTGGACCACAATCACCTAGACCATTAAAAATATACTCATGATTAAAATGCTATTTGGGTTGAAAAAGTGTTGTTACCAAAATATTTGTGTATATACTATTACTGGTAAATTACTATGTATGTATATCGCATTATTTCTTTCTTTGGTTTTGCTATAATTGGTAAAAGATAGCTATATATACTAAAGCATAACACTAGAGTAGAGATACACCGTGATATATATCTTTCAATATATGGTTGAGGCACTGATGAAGCATGTAGGGGACCAATCGCTAGTAATGCACATGGATGATATATGGTGCCTAAGTTTTGAACTTTCATTTTTGAGGTGACATTATTATTAACATATCATGATCCTTCTTTGACATGTAAAGTGACTATATATATATATATATATATATATATATATATGTATGAGTTTTAATTTTGCACATGTTTTTTATGTATGTATTGTTAGTATATATATATATATATATATATATATATATATATATATATAATAATTTGACGTACAACAGAAATACGTCTAACTTGTATCCAACGTGTGCTATCCATGTTATAGGATGTGTGCTATATGTATATACATATAGCACACATCCTATAACATGGATAGCACACGTATTTCTGTTGTACCTCAAAATTATTATTATATATATATATATAGCTTTTTCAGAAATGTATGTGATTACAACTCGATAGAAGATCAAAAGATGAGATGAACTAGTCAGCAAGAGAAAACTTTATAATATTAGCAGTAGTGCTTGTTGTACATTGAAAATACATTTATCGAATATCTAACGTGTGTTATATGACATACGTAATGTGTGCTATACGTACATAAAAAATACATCCATCGAATATCTAATGTGTGCTATATGTCATACGTAATGTGTGATAGACATTACTGTAATAATATTAATTGGGGAACATGTTATTCAACCCAAAACTAAGTAAGTTGGTCCTCTAGTCCAGGCCAATTGAATTGTTCCCTCTATGCATCCATATGTTATAAGAATGCCAATAGAAAAATTGTGAAAGCAAACAAGTGGTGCTCTCTCATTCCTTATTTTTTATTTGTCCAATCTAGAAATATATATATATATAATTTAATTTTCATCCACCGAATAATGTATAATTTTCTTTTCACAGTTATCTAATTATGTGTTAATTACCACATCAGCCATGATTATATTTTGCTTTTTTTTTACCTGAAAAGTCATATAAATAGAATGTTTTGATTGTATGACAATGTAAAATATTTACACTGTAAATAATCAAAATTAAACTTATATTTAATTAGAATGATCTGTTTTATTTCTATAACTAAACCATTTCTTTTATCTTCATCCATATATTTGTATCTTAGTACATTTTTTTCATCAAACATTGAGTATCACTTTGATATTGTCAATATTTAGAAACGTAATCCGACTCTTAAATATTTATTATTGATCAAATTGAGATATTAATTCTAATTAAATATCTTACCCTTTGTTTAAGCCAAATCATAAAATTAAAACGCATAGAGCAACTAAAGGAAATAGAACCGGCAAAAATAGAATTTATCGATCCGTATTGATATATAGGTAAATCATATTCAAATCAAGTAAGAAAATTATACCAAAAATACATACATAGAGATATGTACGTAGAGAATGAATGAGTTTTCTACCAAAACTAAAACACTTTTGTTTTGCCTTGTCGTACAACAGAAATACGTTCAACGAGCATCCAACGTATGTTATATATACACATAGCACATATTACCAAGGTTCTGAAAACCGGACCGGACATTGAACCGGACGAGGGAGGGGTTCAGAGGTTTAGAGGTTTAACCGGTTCGACCGGAGGTTCAACCGGATATAATAAAATATGTATAAATTATATATTTATCTATAAATATATACATATATAATGAATTATATGATATAGAAAAGTTAAAGTGCATGAAAAATATTAATAAAAGTGGAAATTTATAGCATTTAATAAATTTAGAGGTTTAATAATCCTTAATTTTAATAATTAAAGTGTATTATATATTAAATTTTATTATAAAATAGTTATTAAATTTTAAAAAATTAAAATTTTTATTTTTATATAAGTTGACCGGTTCAACCGGTTTTTACCCGGTTTTCACCGGTTTTCCCGGTTTTTACCGGTTTTTCCGGTTTTCAGAAGCCCAGTTTTTAAGGCCTAATCGGACCGGACAGGGGTCCGGTTCCCGGTTCAACCGGTCCGACCGGCCGGTCCGGTCCGGTTTTCAGAACAATGCATATTACGTCTCATGTATAGCACACGTTGGATACTCGTTGGACGTATTTCTGTATGTACGACAAACATTATTCTTTATTTTGCGGTCCAAAACCAAGCTTGTTTTAGAAAAATATCATATGCTTAATTTAGCTCAAAATTTGTCTTAATTAACTTTGTCTGGTCAATAAATATATGTCGTCCAATTTTGGATTCGATTTATCAATTTAAAATTAAAGATAATAGGTTTTCCATGGATAACACATCATGAATTATGCCTAATTATAATGCATGAATTGATTCATGCATATATCCAATACAGTAACTTATGATTTAATATTTAGTGTCATTCATGCATGTACCTCAAAACAGTGTGATTCATGCCTCCAATATAATATGATGAATTGCATTGGTATATGTTTGAGTTTGATCACATTATATCTTTTTTATTCTAAATAAAAGAGAGTTGATACAATTGGAATCATTCGACATGTGGTATATGTCAATGCAATTGAGATTTTTTTTCATTTTCCTATTTAAATATTTTTTGTGCTTGGGTATTAATATAATAAATGAGATACTACTTAATTATGGTGAGTTTTTTTATATTGTTGTTACTTTTTAATAATTATTTATCATTTTAGAGTGTGTTTGTTATTGTTTATTGGAGAGGTACTTGTATATTTTAAAAACATAAGTTAACATTTAGTGTTTGGTAAATAAAAAAATTTAAGTGTACGTGCTTTTGACTTTTAAAAGTTAGGGGTGCTTTTAAAAACATATATGGAGATACTTTTCAAAGTTAGCTTGCGCTTTTCAAAAATTAAAAGTCTAATATAACTTTATCTATATTAATAAAGATATAATGATTTATGTCATATATAGTCATTTAAAATTATAAAAACAATTTTACCAAATAGTATTATTATTGTAACTTGTGCTTATTGAAAGAGAATTTATTTTATTTTACCAAACATATGTTTTACAATTTTTGAAAAGATAAAAATATAAGTAACTTTTAAAAAATAACATCGATATATATATACCAAACCCACCCTTTATGTTTTAAAAAATTACTTTTTAAAAAATTGTGCATATATGTTTGGTAAAATAAAATAAAAACTGTTTTTAATAAATAAAACTACGATAATAATATTTGGTAAAATTATTTCTAAAATTTAAAATGACTATAATAGAGAAAAAATTTAAAAATGAAATATATGAATAAATCGATATATTCATTAAATAAGTAAGTTTATATTATTATACCTTTTAATTTAAAAAAACATAAGACAACTTTGATGATACATATAGGCATGGTTTTTTTCATTGACTCTAATAAAGTAAATAAATTTGAAAAAATAACTATGTTAAGTGTTTTGTAGGGGTCATAATAGAGTCATGAAGATAGATATGAGTCACTCTGAATAATAAAATTTATAAATTTTTTATTCACTCAAATTTTGAAGTCATCGTGTGTTTTCGAAGATAAACACATGTATGTGAGGATGTGTTTAGAGTTAATTTTAAAATCATTGTGTCTCTGACTCATATGAAATTTACTTTATAACTTTATTGACTCTACATTCAGAATCAATGAAAATAATCAGGGTCAATTTTAAATGAAAAATCAATTTGAAAAAAATACAATATATTGCAATTCGAATTATTGGGTCGATTTGATTTTAATTTTTGAATCTGACCCAAATCTTTTTGGTGGTTTAAATTAGATTAATCTATGATTTTTTGCAAAATAAAAAATAAATTTGACTTTATAATAATACAATTATAAGCAACTTAATAAATTAAAAAAAATATATTAAACATCTACCCTGAGATTTGATTGATTTTCCATTTTTATTAGATTGATGAATGCTTTAGTTGGATTTAAACACCTCTAGAGGTTAAAAATAATCAAAATTTTAAAAAAAAATCTATTTTTTTTCTAGAAGTTAAAAATGGGAAGTTTCTGGAAATTCATTCCTATTACCACAAAGAATCAGAATCCTTTTTAATTATCGTGGCTAAATTAATAGCAAATCTTTTCTGTTTTTATTTTCGAGCATAAAAATTAAAAACACACATTTCAATGATGTTTGACTTTACACATCACACACACACAAAATCACTCTTTGCCACATAGACAGCACAAACGTGTGAGTGTAACACCTAGTGGTCCCTTTTGTGCTATTTAATCAATTATTTATTTTTTATTTTATTTTATTTTATTTTCCTTTTTTTTTTTAATTCGATCTTTTCCCCTGTCATAGCCGTTTCTTCATTCTGGCTAAGTCTATTTCATTTCCAACACAGAACCATCCAAATAAATAAATAAATAATCAAATCATTTAGCCACATTTTTCAAATTACCAAAAAAATTTAGCCACAACTTTTCCACCCTTGTTAAGTCTTTCAATTTGATTCCTCGTTAACTTATCAATAATATTTGTCGTACAATAGAAATACGTCAAATTAGTATCTAACGTGTGCTATACATATATAAAATGTAATATATATATATATATATATATATATATGTTATACGTACGTGTGTTATATAGCACATATTACGTCTTATTGTATAGTATAAGTTAAATACTAGTTAGACGTATTTCTACTGTACAACCAACAGGTTAACTTATTCTCCTGTCCTTTTTAAACAATAAAAAAATGTGTCACAAAAAAATAAAACAAAAGAATTATGCTCATAATAATAAAATTAGCATATCAATTTTAATATTATTATAATATTAGCATATCAATTTTATCACGGCGCCGAAATTGTACTCTTCAAATATATGCTATTGCTATCTAATAAAATCTATATATACCCTTCCTTAGTTCATCTCAAATCACACCAAAACAAACCCACAAAACACACCCATACTCTGTTCCAATTTCCAAACCCTAATTATATCTCTCTGTTTTTTCTTTTTCTTTTTTATAATTTTTCCTCTCTACAAAGCCAAAACATAAATATCCAAAAAAGAAAAAAGAAAAAAAAAATGATGGCATGTCAAGATTGGCCAGAGCCAGTAATTAGAGTCCAAGCCTTAGCTGAAAGTGGAATATGTTCAATCCCTGAAAGATTCATCAAGCCACAATCTCAAAGACCCTCATCATCAAATACTAGTAGTACCAACAATTTGGCCACAAAAAGCCAAAATAATAATAATAATAATGATTTTGATGATGTTGAGAAAATCAATATCCCTGTGATTGATCTCCAACATCTATATGGTGAAGACCAAAATCTGAAGGAAGAGACACTAAGAAAAGTTTCAGAGGCTTGTAGGGAATGGGGGTTTTTTCAAGTGCTTAACCATGGTGTTAGCCATGAATTGATGAGGAAAGCAAGGGAGGTTTGGCGTGAGTTCTTTCACCAACCACTTGATTTGAAGGAGCAATATGCAAATTCACCAATTACCTATGAAGGGTATGGAAGTAGATTGGGTGTCAAAAAAGGTGCAATTTTGGATTGGAGTGACTACTTTTTTCTCCATTATATGCCTTCCTCTCTTAGGGACCAAAACAAGTGGCCCTCACTTCCATCTTCTTTAAGGTAATATATATATATACCTACTTTTTATTTCTAGATAAGATGTATTAACCACTCACTCTCTCTTCCGCTTTTTTAAAATAATAATGTTTGTTGTACAACAGAAATATATTAAACTAGTATCCAAAGTGTACTATACATAATATGTAATATGTGTTGTATGTATAGCACACGTAAGTATAACACACATTTCGTACTATGTATAACACACGATACTAGTTGGACGTATAACACACATTTTTTTCTTGTACGATAATCATTATAGCTTTTAAAAGTACGATGAATTGATCATTGAATGAACTTTGTCTCTTTCTAAGATAACTTATTGTATAATCACCATGCATGTTGATAATAATTTGTTCATGGGTTGTTTGTTGTTTTTTTGTCATTCATGTAAGCTTTGTGGGATAAAAAAGGTTTGCTAAAAGTGTAGTGATGATAATGTTATATGTGGCATGCATTAGTTAAAATAGCATATTATCATTTTATATTACATTTATATGATAATATATAGAGTTTAATTATGATGCACTTACACTGACAGCCAATCACGTCTATTGATTTGTGTGACTTTTTGGTTAGTGGGTGATTGAGTTTTGCTGATGTGTCAATCCACGATTAGATGTATGCGTAAAATTTCTTTATACTGACAGTGGATCATCAAAATTAAACTCTAATGTATAACGGTGATTTTGTTTGCAACTTTGCATACTTTTAGGTTGGTTCTAAGTTTTCACACATAATTTATTAATGAAAATATCTTTTGACACATCCTTGTTTGTCCTTCTTTTATGTTGGTTTATAAGTTTGCATATATTTGGTCTGGTTTGTTAACATATATATGGATACGTCTATATTTATTTGGTTATTATTTGTTCTTAACGAGATTTAGAGCAATATATTTGAATTCAGGATAAATCCTACAAATAATAATATATTAATCATTTAAGATTTAATTACAAATTATAACTATAATAATATTATAAAATATTTGATTAATATATATTGTCACATGTAAGATTTATCATAAATTCGAATCTGTATTATATTTTTTTACAAAAATTAGGATTTGTTAGGGCATTGTAGGTATAATTTTTTTTTAAAAAATAATGGCATGCTAGTGGATATTATTATGATGTCACAAAGACGTGTTGCATATGAAGAGGATCTTCAATTTTTAATATGGATTTGGTCATACAAAAAAGTTAAATAGGTAAGAGTATCATATCATATCACTCTTTTAGAACTTGTATACCAGAAAAAAATTTAATTGATATCTAACATGTATTATACATATGTAATGTATGTTATACGTAACATTATGATTCATATAACATATATTACGTATATATATAACACATGTTAAATATTAATTAAATATATTTTTATTATATAACAAATATTACGGTCAATTATTTGAAAAATTCTTATTATACTAAGTCTATATATATCTTATAGAGTGCTGCCGTTTGTGGTCGAAATAGTATGCACTTGAGTAAACTTTCTTTAGTGTTAATAAAAAAATAAAATAAAATGAGTACATCGTACACACATATGCAAAACGTGTGGTTATATACACGTCAAAGCCAAGATGTAAACATATTATTAAAAAATATTAAAATAATAAAAGGTAATACAGATAATAGCCTCGTGCGCAAATAAAATAAAATATTAGTAATGGATTTTGGCATATTCACCTTTATTAATATTTTATTTTTTAATATATACAGATGCTGTGTTAAAATTGACTTTATATACCAAACTTATTTTAGTCTCTATCATCTATTAGATTCTAATTTTTTTTAACCATTCAATCAAGTCACTCTCTGATATTTATCTTTTAGACTAAGCCCATTATTAGACCTAACTACCTATTAGGATAAAGTTATTATTATTTTTTAACTCAGGGAGTGTGATTGAACGATAGAGGCTTATCCTTCCTTAACTAAGTATCGAAGGTTCAATCCTCGCCTTGGGTATGGAAAAACTTTAAAATTTCGGGTCAGTTGTCCCATCCTTCAAGGTGCCTACAAGCCAACGAGAAATTAGTCCCCCGATCATGAACAAAAAAAAGTTGTTATTTTTTCACAAACCCTAGTACTCATCATTAAGTATAGTGATTAGTCATTATTCACTTATATAGACACATAAGTTTATAAGGTATTTGACGTGAAATTAATTTTAAATTTTTTTCATATTCAACATTAAAAAATAATAAAAATTGTATTATGTGATCTTTTTGTTTGTAATTAAATAAGCTATATATATTTTATTCAAATAAAATTCACATTTTATTAATAATAGATGAAGTGAAAATTGATATATAATTTGGGAATATTATGGATCAAATAATATTTGTATTGGGAAAATTTTATTTGCTGGGTTGTTTTGGTCCTTTGTTAGTGGAGTTTTTTTTTATGGTTGGTACGACCTTATCAGTATCCAAGATATATATAAAGTTTAAAAAATCGTTGTCCACAGATAATGCGCAAATTAATAAAATATAGACTAAAATTTTTAATTGTGGAGCCATGCTGCCACAATTGTGAACAAATTACAAGAGAATGTGGCTATTTGAATGTTACTGTAAACCCCTTAAAAGCTGTAATATTAAATCATCCTTACAATTATTGTGAAAAGAATAATTGTTAAGAAAATATATTGGTTTCAATTTTTTATTGCTTATGTTTTTTTAAAAGTGAAAAATCTTCTAAATGCTTCTAAGAAATTATTTATTTTCTTCATATTTAGACTGTATTTGATTTTCATAACTCTGGAGTCAGAGTTAAGAAATCAGTGAAAAAATAACACTATCAAGTGTTTGGAGTCACTTAGTGTTGATAGGGAGTCACTATATGTAGTAAGAGAAATACAAATATGTGAGAGCGTATTCATAGTCAATTTTAGAGTTACTCCTGATGAGTCAGAAAAATCAAACACAATCTAATAAAAAAAGAGTTTAGACATATCTATCTCAACACATACCCTAATATTCTTCATCTCTAATTCAGATGAGAACAATAATAACATAATATTCACCGAAAGGTGATGACTTTCCTTTATAAATTTAATTATACAATAATACTTGAATAATAGTGAAAAAAATTAAATCAGTCAATAGACATATTTGACAATTTTATTGTAAAAAAAAACTCTTTTTAAAAAATATTTTTTAGTGAACTGAATGATTATAGTCCAAAATTTTTATATTGACTGATTTTTTATTCTGGAAATAGTAACACTCATAATTATAAGATATTATTTTCCTAATTTGTCTTTTTATGTTTTTTTTTGGTATAATAGGGATGTGATTTCTGAATATGGTGAACAAGTGGTGAAGCTAGGAGGAAGGGTACTCGAAATTATGTCAAAAAATCTTGGGCTAAGAGAGGATTTCCTAATGAAAGAATTTGGTGGAGAGAGTGAAATTGGTGCATGTTTAAGGGTTAATTTCTACCCTAAGTGCCCTCAACCTGATCTCACACTAGGCCTCTCACCTCACTCTGACCCTGGAGGAATGACCATTCTGCTCCCTGATGATTATGTTTCTGGACTTCAAGTTAGAAGGGGTGAAGATTGGATCACTGTTAAGCCTGTCCCTAATGCTTTCATTATCAACATTGGTGACCAAATTCAGGTTGAGATCTAGATTTTCTTTTTCTTTTCCTTTTTTGCTTTTGCTGGCACCCTTTTAATTTGGTCAAAATGTTAATTATTTACTAATAAGAGTTGACACACTTGGTTCAGTCTTTCGCTTACGCTAGACGTGGTCTTGGTTTAAATATTGGAGAACTCTCTTTAGTGGGGCGATATTTAATTTGAGAATTTGACATAATAAACTTAACTTCATGAAAATTATGAACTCAGTTTTGTTCAAGATACAATTAAAAATAAGTAAAGCAATATCTTTTGTAATTGATATTAAAACATAAAATATAACATTCTTTTAGTTTCTTTTTCAACAATTGTTGGTTGTTATTCATAATTTAGTGCACATTTGGGGGAAGGCAAGAAAACAACATTTCATGATAAAAGGTGTTAAAAAAATAATCTTGTTTGGATATTTTTAGTTAATAATTTTACCTTTGAAAATAAGTTATCTTGGATTTAAAAAGTTGATGCTTTTTTTACTCAATATACGTAAAAAATGCAATTACCTAGCCTTCCCTTAATAGGCATAACACACAAATTATTTTGTTCCTATCTTAATTCATCATTAAAAAGTGACCCCTTTTTTAATAACCCAAATAAAATAGGTTGACTCAAAATTACTTATCAATTGAAATACTCAAATATAAGTCCAACCCCAAATAATTAACCATATAAAAAATAATTATTAAAATAAGTATAATTTAGTGGGCATTGTCATTGTTTTCCCCCAAATAATTTCTATGGTGCCCTGTTTTTATGTGTTGTCCTGTTTTTTCATCTTTCTTTTTCTTTAATTGTCTTTTCATCTTTCTTTTTTCTTTAATTGTTTTTTCATCTTTCTTTTTTCTTTAATTTCTTTATTTCAGGTTCTAAGCAATGCAATATACAAGAGCATAGAACATAGGGTGATTGTGAATTCAGGCAAAGATAGGGTTTCATTGGCATTCTTTTACAACCCAAGAAGTGATATTCCTATTCAACCTGCAAGAGAGCTTGTGAGTGAAGAAAGGCCACCCCTTTACCCTCCAATGACCTTTGATGAATATAGGCTTTATATTAGGACAAAAGGACCTAGTGGAAAATCACAAGTTGAATCTTTGACTTCTCAATCTTAATATTTCCTATTATTATTATTATTATTACTATTTTAATTATTATTGTTGTTCTTATTGTTATTGTTGTTGTTTTGATTCACCAATTTACACTTTTTAATAATATGCATAAAAAGGTAGTTTTATTAGTATGTTGCCCATTTTTTTTTTCTTCTTTATCGCCAAATTCAATTCCTACTATTCTCTTCAAGACATGTACAATTATTGGGTTGGTTTTTGGTGAACAATTATTGGGTTGGTTAATTAAAGCTAGCTCCTCTGTTTTTATAGAGCAATAACATTCATTTCCTTTAACCAAAAGAGACAAAGTAAAATAATTTAGTGAATTTCAACTTATCTCCTATTTATCTACAAAGTTTACTTAAAAATTAATAAGTTATTATATTGATCAACTGGTAAGGTTATCGAACTCGAGAGTGTACATAAACTCGTTGAGCTTAGGTAAACTTGAATTGTAAAGTCAAACTTGTAAGTTCGTAAGAGTTTACTTGTAAATTCGTTGACTCAATTAGGATTCTAAGTTTATAAGTTAACTCGAGAGTTTGATAACTTTAATAACCCATAACAATTATAGTGATTTCTTATTTAGTATGAATTGTGTAGGGTGAATTTAATCCAACCTTATTGATGAACATAGTTTACTAAACAAAAAATAAGTTTTTTTTTTTTCATTTTTATTAAAAATATGAGTAACTGTTGAATAAAGTAAACTAATATACATTATACATTTTATCAAATAGTTTTCCTCAAAATATTGATTGTTAAGCATTTTTAAAAATTGGATTCATGTGTCGGTCATTTCCTTAAATGTATAAACTTCTTATCTAAAAGTGATTTATTGCCTGATTAGTCACTTCAGGGAAAAATATTAAAAGTGTATGTGACTTTATTTGTAGTTACTAGTTACCCTAGTGAGATGCTAAGTAGAGCTCATTGTTTGTGAATTTGGATAGAACCATGTGCCATGAAATTGAGTTGTGTTGTATGTTCACTAATTGCAACCAACTATGATTGAATTGGGATAGTGCATGACTAATCATTGATTTAACCGGTTGAATTGAAGTTAATTAAAATAATATAAATATATAAAATAATATAATATAATTTAAATAGGAATCTAATATATATTTAGATTCATAACACAAACTTGTACAGTTTGATAGTAGCCAAGTGAATTACCATCTAACAAATATATAATCAGAAATATTTATTGTACGACAGAAATACATTCAACTAGTATCCAACATGTATGTTATGTATTATACATAATGTATGTTATACGTGATGTATCTTACGTATGACACACATTACGTATGACACATAACACACGTTGAATACTAGTTTGATTTATTTCTGTTGTACAATAAACATTACTCAATATATAATACATTTGTGTTGTTTTGTAAGAAAATTATTTAACTTAAAACGTTAAGCTATTAGAGTGAGATTCTTTAATAGTTTTAGATTGAAACATGGACATAATGACCTATAACCGGCCTTATGTTTAATTTTAATTGTTTTGATTTTTAGTGGAATGAGAGTTTAAACCTTTGATTATTTGGACGAAAGATTTTGATACAATGTTAAAAAATTGTTGTACCTAAAAATACAAGATATTAAATTGAAGGTAATTAATAATTTTATATTATAATATGTTTGGTAATGTTGAGAGCCTTGTGTCCGTAGATCTAATGTGTGGACTCGTGATTCTTGTTTTCTTATTTGATTTCTTAGCATCAATTGTGAATTCTATGTTTCATGTGTTGTTTTTAGATGATTTATGTGAGTGTTTGTGTGGTCATTCTTTTTCTTGTATTACTCTTTTTAAGTGTAAAAGGTAGCTTTACACTATGTGTGAATGATAAGTGATGACAAAAGAAAAGAAAATGAATGGTAAAAGAGATCAAGTTCATCCTCTCTTTTCAATAATATTTTCCGTACAACAGAAATACGTCCAACTAGTATCTAACGTTTGTTATACATAATATGTAATATGCGTTATATGTATAACACACATACGTATAGCACACATTACGTATTATGTATAACACATGTTGGATACAAGTTGGACGTATTTCTATGGTACGACAAACATTATTATTAAAGAATAATGTTATTATTTAGACACCAATAAAGTTATGTGTACATACTATATTCCGTATATTCACCGTATAAAAGCTGACGTAACACGGAAATCAATGCGCATACTTTTAACGCAGAAACATTGTTGACTACACATACACTTTGCAGTTTTGATGTGTGCATTTCTATATGTTTTGGCATGTATGTGCAATTATGAATGTTTGATGTATGCATTCGGTATGTTTTGGTATGTACAATTGTGTATATTTGCCTATTTGGTGTGTTCATTTCTTTATATTTGGTGTATGTATGAAAAACTATAAATTTTTTTAATCAAAGAGATAACTAATTGTTAACCTTTCAAATAATTTTTTTCTTTTAATTTTGAAGTATTTAATATCACAAAGAGAATGTATTGAAAAATATATAATAAAATCAAATTAAATAGGAAAAAAAGAAAAACTGGTGGCTTACGTTAAAAAACTTGTGAATTAGAATGAAAGACAATAATTTTAATTTTTTTAATTGCACACATCAAATATACAGAAAAGGTACACAACAAACATACCATATTGCACACAGCAAACATACATAAATGCACACATCAAACATATCAGTAACACATACAAAACATACAGAAATGCACTCACCAAATGTACACAAATACACACACCAAACTTACACAAATACACATACAAAACACACACAATTGCACACACAAAAAATAAAAAAATGCACATCTCGAACATGTGAAAATGATTTCTGTGTGAACAGTACGCACGCATCGGGTTTCGTGCCACGTTAATCTTTTGTACGATGGATATACGGAGGATGTGTATAGTGATGTACATTAAACCAAACTCTTTAGACAATAATCGTTATTTTATCCTTTAAACACTTATCTCGTCCAATGATAATAAGACACATATGTATTGGAGACACTAAAAAGTTGATGTAAAATATTGTTATTATTCTTTAAGGCTCTGTTTGGATTGAATGATAGACGAAAGCCGAGAGATAGAAACATATATAAAGACAGTAACTATATGAAAAAAAATATATAATAATGGTCTTTGTATCTTATTTGATTATTTGGACAAAGACAATGATTATAAAAGTAAAAGGATATTTTTTGACACTCGCCAGACTGCCACCCACTGCCATCAGATCGTAGCCCGCTGCTGCCCACCACCGCTAGACCACCATCCGCTGTCGTTGGACCACCGCCTACCACTATTGGACCTTCGTTGGACCACTGCTGAATAGGAATATTATTGTAATAAAGTTTTGATCTCTTGTCCTCATCTCTCAATTTTAAATATATGAAGGTACATAAAATTGAAGACTATACAAGCAGAAATATGGACAATTTTAGATAATTTATCTCTGTTCCCATAAACCAAACAAAATACAAAAAAAAGTAACTCTATCTCATGTCCCATGTTGTATCCAAAATGCACCCTAAAAGCTCATCATCTCTTCTAAAATTTAGATTGAATGAAAGAAACTGACACCATTGGATGTAGTGTTCATCTAAAATTACTTGATATACAATAAAATGTTATTCAACCTCCACCCACACCATTATACTTTAAGAATTTGAATGTAATAATGAATGTATATATATTAAAATATAAAAATATGAGGATGAATGTTGAATAATTTTTTATGGCACTTTCAGCATTGAAGAGCATTTTGTGGAAACAATTGATTGTACTAGTAAGATGCTATATCATCTCTTCTTTTTTCCTTTATTGCAACTTTTTTTTTTAATATAACAACACATAATTTAATCATTGTGTAAGATATTTTATATTATGTGTATATAAAAATTAAACTCTAATGCACTCCAAAGATAATATAATTTTATAATTAATAATGTTTGTTATATAACAGAAATACATTCTAGTATTCAACGTGTGTTATGTGTCATACGTAATGTTTCTTACATATGACACACATTACATATAACACATAGCACATATTAGATATTGGTTAAATTTATTTCTGCTATACAATAAGCATTACCAATTTCCTAATTATGTTCCTTTGTAAAAACTTACATACAAGTTCTAAGGGGTTAATTTTATTCGTTTCCTATCACTTCCTATTTGTTTCAGTTCCAGTTTAATTTATTAATGACAAAATACCAAACATTAACTATGTAGATTGCATGAGTGGTAGATATTTGGATTGCTTAGGTATCATGTTCCTAGTTTGATCTTTGGGATGACGATGTATGTATAGAAAATCTTATGATCAGTTCCCTATCCACCTAAAAGTGATCTCTGTCTGAGTTAGGGATGAGTCGTTAGCTACCTATCGACGAATACTCGCGGGTAAACCCATAAAAGAAATACCAAACATTCTCTTAACCAATCCAAATGATCAAGGAAAAAAAAAAGAATCAACAAACTTTTGAGGTGTTGCTTTAGTATTCATCTTGTATACTAGATCGATGCAATAAGATCATCTTCTTTTTTTCCTTCTTTAATTTCTTGCAACTTTTTTTTTAATCTTTGATGTTGGAAGTTAGTGCTTGACGCATTTGCTCCATTGTCCCCTATATATGTTGGTATGCTATTAATGGGTTTCTCTGTTTCTCACAAGCAATGTACCAAAGGCAAAAACAGTAATGGCTGAAATGATGAAATAGTCCAAACCATACAAAATTGATTGTGGTCCTCTTCTCTAAAACTCCACTATCTCTATCTAGTCATATATAAATGTGGGTAACAAAAAACGTGCGATTAACACATCATTTCATATATCTAATTATATTTTCCCTATTCTAGCCACTATATATACATATATATAGTAGCTTTTTATAAAATGCACGTTTTAAATACACCTTATTGACAAAGTATTTAATCAAGTTTGATAATGAGGGAGTAGGTTAATTAAGAAATTTTCAATTCAATCACGTCACCATTTTATATATATATTTGTGAATTTAATCATATAATTTAAGAGTATTGTTACATGTACAATAAAAAAATCAGTTAAAACAGCCAACATGAGATGCACAACATATATTGCGTGTTGCAAAGAAAGATGATATTGCAACATGTAATATTGTATGTATAATATATAATATACATTATATATATTATATTATATATTGTATAAAATATATTAACTATATTAACTAATTTTTTATTATACATTAAACATTTACCATAATTTAAATGCATGAGAGGGTCACAATCACTTGTCAAATTTCAAGCAGTATCACCAATTCACCATATATATATATATATATATATATATATATATATATATATATATATAGGCATATATTACAATTACTACCGAAGAAGATGGAGAAAATGATGTTCCATTATTTTAACCAATTAGTTAATGCTATTTAAAGAAAATATCAATCTATCATCTTTTTCTTGAGAATATTATATATTTGTAATAAGACTAGACCTGATTACCTATTAATATTGATAGACTTTTAAAAAAGTCTGAGTCTGACATTTTTTTAAAATTGACTAGGCTAAACCAAGCCGATCACTGATAAGACTGTAGAGTCCTGAGACACCACCTAATCTATTCCGTCCCTCTATACAACTAAAGTCACAACCATTACCATTTCCTACTTTTACTCCTATTTATAAATACCCTTACATACACCCATTATTATTTAGGATGTTTAACTTGAGATAGAGAGGTAATATTATTGTTTTACAAATAAATAATTTTTGTGAAAAAAAATCAGGTAAAATATTATAATAATAAAAAAAGTCAAAACTTTTTTACTTACTTCTTATAAAAGTTCATATAGATTAATATATTTTAATTAATCAATAATTTAAATTAAACTCTTGATTATATATATATATATATATATATAGTTTTGTCTTCAAACCAAATTAAAGTAGGTTGCACATCAACTTCATTTTTTAATTTATGTACCTTTATTTTTTAAAACTTTTATTAACAAAATTTTATGTGGGCTTAGGGTCAATATCCCATCATCAGCATTAGGGTTAGGACACGAACTCTAACCTGACTTATATTGATTTTTTCAATTTAAATAATAAGGTAAAATATTTATTTGATATTATTTATAAAATTATTATATTATAACATATAGTTTGTGAATTAATAAATAAACTAAATCTAATATGTTTTCTCTATGAACTATATAATAAGAGTTTCTCTCTAATTATGTCTACATGACTCTAATCTGATGTCGGCAATCACATTCTGAAGTTGCACAAAAGAAATCCCTATTTTTTTTTTTTTTTTCAAATTCATATTACACACGTGCATTATTCCACTTATTCTTATCTGCAGAAGAAAACAAAAAGGTAAATAATATTAATTAAGAAGACTAATGAGACAACCACATAAAGTGTTCGTGTTTTTTCATTTTTTTCTGAAAAAAAAAATTATGTCAAATTTAGAATTGTTTAAAAAGTTGACTTATGTATTAAAATAAGGTTAGTCATATTTGTACAACACAAATTATTAATCCAATTTTTAATATTATACATCTATCGATCCAAAATTAATAATATTAAAAAGTTAGCATATATTTTAACTTATAGTGATTGATGTTGTGAGTATATATATAATATTATTTTATTACTTTTGATTTTATTTAATTTTATTTTTGGCTAATGAAAGGAAAATCATGATTCTACATTATTTGTCAATTATTGGGTATTGATTCCTCAATCAGCCAAATATATACTTTTATGGATAATGAAACTCCATAATGATGGTGTTAATGGCACAAATTCATTGGATGGCATAATTTTTTAATCACGAGACATGACCAAATTAAAGGACCTTAGCTTATGGAGAGAACCTAATTATGGCGTAATCTTGATTAATTAATTGGATATAGTTCATTTCCCCCCCAAATTTTGTTCTCCTTAATTTAAAATAACAAGGATCGTACTTCTATTTACTATGGAGAATATTTCTAGTTTATGCCGATATATATTATTTATTCTCTATTAATTAGAATCTTATTTGTAAAATCTCATGAGAATCCTGAAAGGCTGAAATTTAACCAAACAAGCATATTTTTTTAAGTAGTGTTATTACGTACATGTACAACTAATATCAGTCAATATAATTAATGCAGTAGAATACACAATACAAAAAATCATGAAATTACATAATAATTTGAAGTCTATAGTCTTTGTTTTATGGTGTTTCTAGAAAAATTAGTGAAATATCACATTTTAAAGCCTATAGCCTTCAATTTCTACTATAGTTAAAAAAATCATGAAATTACATAATTTGAAGTCTATAGTCTTTATTTTATAGTGTTTCTTTAGAAATTAGTGAAATCTCATATTTTAAAACCTATAGCCTTCAATTTCTACTATATTTAAAAAAAAATCATGAAATTACATAATTTGAAGTCTATAGTCTTTGTTTTATGGTGGTTCTAGAAAAATTAGTGAAATCTCACATTTTAAAACCTATAACCTTTAATTTCTACCATATGTAAAAAAATAATGAAATTACTTTGAAGTCTATAGTCTTTGTTTTATAGCGTTTCTTTAGAAATTAGTGAAATCTCACATTTTAAAGCCTATAGCATTCAATTTCTACTATATATATTTAAAAAAATCATGAAATTACATAATTTGAAGTCTATAATATTTGTTTTATGGTGTTTCTAGAAAAATTAGTGAAATCTCACATTTTAAAGCCTATAGCTTTCAATTTCTACCGTATGTAAAAAATAATGAAATTACATAATTTGAAGTCTATAGTCTTTGTTTTATAGCGTTTCTTTAGAAATTAGTAAAATCTCACATTTTAAACCCTACAGCCTTCAATTTCTACTATATTTAAAAAAATCATGAAATTACATAATTTGAAGTCTATAATCTTTGTTTTATGGTGTTTCTAGAATAATTAGTGAAATCTCACATTTTAAAACCTATAGCCTTCAATTTCTACTATAGTTAAAAAAAACATGAAATTACATAATTTGAAGTCTATAGTGTTTATTTAGAAATTAGTAAAATCTCACATTTTAAAGCCTATAACCTTCAGTTTTTACTATATTTAAAAAAATCATGAAAATACTCATTAAAACCTTCCGCCTTTCTAAATCAATATAATCATTATCTTTGTGTATATCATTTAATAGGTTAACTAAGAGTTTAATTTTGATGCACTGACAGTGTAAAGATTTTTTAGACTATTGTCCAATTAAAACGCTTCGTTTGTATGACTTTTTAGGTAGTGGAAGAGAGAAAATACAATCATGTCTGATATAACAACACATAATTAGATGATTGTGTAAAATATAGTATACTGTTGTCAGGGAATGGAAATTATATCCGATTAACTAATAGTCGCTATATTTAATGGCCAAGACCAGGAGAAAGATTTCACAATTGGGAAAAAAAGTGATATGGGAGATGTTTGGATGAAATTGGCTTGATACTTAAGGTTTATACTACATTGGGCTTAATTTGCTAGGTCCAATTCATATTTGTTCTGAAGCCTTGGGTTTATTTCTTAATTCCTGTCACACACACCAAAAAAAAAAATGGAAAAAGAGAAAGAAATTAAAGAAAAAAAGACATGGTCCTTGATTTGATATTTAACTTACCATTATTCACAACATAATATATTTATTATTTTGACTATTTTTTATTGTACATATAATAATTCTCTATTAAATTAGATGTATACGAAGAGTTATAAACTCATTCCCCTAAGATTTTGGGATGGGATGTGATATCTAATCTTCTCACTTTGAATCTTCCCGAATATTAGACTGCTAACGCTGCCATTGAACTCATTCCCTTTATATGCCTCTTGGTGTTGCCCCTTGTCACAAGCAAAGTAAATAAAAGCATCCATGTTAGTTCCAAAAACCCTTAAAACTTATATATGACTAATTATAAATAAGAAACTATGGCTCCATTTGAATTCAATATCTTATTTTATCACTCTATATTTGATATCTTATATTTTTCAATAATTGAAATTAAAAAAAGGTGAACCTAGATTGCCTATCAACAACCTATTTGATATCTTATATCGATACAAATTAACTATCAACTTATCATGTAGTTATAAAAAAGCAACATGTCCGTTTTTAAAATCCATCAAGTCAACCATTGATTGTACAATGAATATTGACACAAATGGATACCAAAGAAAAAAATCAATTTTTTTCCATACTTTTCAAAATAATTATAAAAAATATTAATTTTGATACACTATTGAATGTATAAAACAAATCAAATTATGCTCATACATAAGGTATATACAACTATACAAAGCAAAGCATACACTCAAAAGCAAAATATCAATGATTGACAAATTAGAATGTATGGTATTCTATTCTATAAATTTTATAACATACACTGAAGATTCATATTGGCAGAAGAAATTAAATTTAATCCTTGAAAAATTACCCCATCAGACATAGATACTATACCCCATTACATGAACTTCTACAAGTGTTGTAACAATATTACAGTATCATGTCAGAATCAACAAAGCATTATTATTCACTTTCACAATATTGCTTCCTTTGGCCTAAGGTCTTCCCCTCCTCTGGCTGCATTGAGGGCATTTGTATTGCTTTATGCTCTCAGCTTTTGCAGGAGTGATCTTCACACATTTCCCATGGAACCACTTCTCGCATATATCGCAGCCGATCCAAAACTCATCGGCGTTGTAGTTCCCGCCACAGCTCCCACAAAGGGTGTCGCTGTGTTCGTCGTCTTCCTCGTCGTAACCCTCATCAAACTTTGGGTTGCTTTTGACTTGCCCATCACTTGATCTCTGCAGATAAGTGTACAAGCATTAGTAATATTGCAAGGATTTATCGGTGCGATAGCTTGAAGACAAGCATCATAATCAAAGAGTTTCTAAAATGAAGATGAATGATATTCTCTTATTTCAACTTATATGATTACACATGTACATAAGCTACAAGAAAAGTGTAGTGTCTGAGTAATAGTGTGATAGATTCTGCAACTTAGTTCAACAATTACATCAGGGTTAAGATCCACAAACTCTTGATAGAGACACAAATACGAAAACAGGGAGACGGGCGGGATAGAGACACAAATACAGAATCAGAGGCTGCATTTGGTAGATTGAACAAGACAGATATACAGAGACATAAATACATAAGGACAGTGTTTGGTGATGGGGATAGGAGAAAAAATTTGTGTATTCTTCGTACTATTGAAAACTGGGAGAGAGGACACACAAAATTGATCAGGATTAAGCAAAAACCATTGTCATAACACTAATTAAAATGTAATACAAAGACTTTGGATTTTGTTTTGTCTCTGTATATTTGTCTTGTCTTGTACACCACACCAAATGCAGCAAAAAAAAAAAAAATAGTAAGGACAGAGACATAAATACATAGACAGATAAACAATATTGGAAGAGATTTCTATCTCAATGTCTTTTCTCTACTTTTTGAAAATAGTGACAATACAGGAAATTTGTGTCCCGAGACAGAAATTTATGTTTCTATACTTGCCTGTACTCAAAACTGCTTGTAAAAATTAACCACACAAACTACAACAAATAAACATGTCAATAATTTTGAAAACAGCCAATAAAATTTTATTCAATGTCAATGTCGAAATTGAAGGACTCCCAGTTTATGTGTTTGATCTGGGAGATAGTTGAAAAACAACCTATGCTTTATTTTGAAAAAAGTCAAAATAAAGAGAATATTTTAATTACTTCAATTCATTAGAAAATTTTAGAATGCTTTGAGTATGATCCAACTAACTTCCAATGATCCAGACAAAATGAAACAGAGACAAGTATCAAAACCGAGATGCAGGTGCACGAACCTTGGTGCTGCCCCGAGATTTGCTTCCACTGTCTGCAGTAGGCTTGTCCTTTACTGGCTTCTTCTCAGTCACAACTTCAAAAACAGTTGGAAGATCATTGATGAAGCTAAATAAACGCTTCCTGCCACAAAGAATTAGTGGAAAAATCAATAGAATGAGGGAGCCATATGCCATTTGACAGAAGATCTTGAGCAAAACAGGAGAGAATGGGAAAGCTGTTAAGGGAAGTAACGCAAGAACAAGGGCAGCAGCAAGAACAGATTCTATCATAGAAATTACAAGTTCAACAAAGTTTCATATAATTCACTCATGTATCTTTAGGGTTTATAATCCCATTAATTAACACCATGCTAATCGTAATCAAACAAATATGTATAACATTAACAACAACATGAATGGGGGAGACGTAAATAACTTAAGGCGTGATTACACATAATTGCTATCTGATACAAATTAAAGCTAATGATCACAGAGTCAGCTTTTACAAAGGCTACTGGGTATGGATTAGACACCATGGTACCATGGCCATATCTGTCAACAGCCTCGAGTTTATGATTTAGTATTTTTTTCCTTTTAATTGTTAACTTTTCTATGAAAAATAACCTCTGCTGATGTTGCTGGCGAGAGTTTTTTTTGCCGTTTACACACCTTTTACAGCTCATCTAAGGAATGCATGAATAAACTTATATACGGTCGCAAGACCACAGAAAAAATTACAGTTATTGCCAAGTGATTGGAAAAAAAAAGGCATTGTTTTGTTGAAACATTCATCCATGAAGACACTGATATATGTCAAGCTACAATTACAATTAGAACCACGGTTTTCAACATTTCACCTGGTGCTTACTGTTTAAACAGGTGTATAACAATTACAAAGCCACAACCAACCTGAACCACCACCAAATGCATAAACCCGAACAAAAGCAATACTACAGTGTAATTTGTACCTTTCATTGCGATTAAGACGAGCTCCAAGATAAAAAGCAACAGAAAGCAACCATGAATCGCTGTGCACAGCAACGAGGGAAAGCCAGTCCCTGCGGTTCATGCCGTCCCTAGCAAAATTGATTCCGAGAGCAGGCTCCGGAAGCTCCGGCGGAACTTCCTCAGCAGGCAGAGTCACTTCCCAAGTCTCATTTGGGTGTCCATAGAGGCACAAGTTCTCCTTATCTTAAACGTCAAACACACCACCAGATAAACTTTGAATACGATATTCCAATTGAAAAACACACATATTAATCGTGATTAATAACTTAATTACAGACTAATGACAAGTAAACAACAATGTTCATCATTAACCACAACAACTAAGAGAGAACTTTCTATCAAATCTCAGATTCAAGTCCAACTCTTGTCGAGTTAAACATTATTTCACAAGACAAAAACAACACTACCCACATGGAACATGCAAAAACTTTGACCTTTTTATTTGCCTCATATTTTTTTGTTTCCCTCGGATTCTCCGAAACATAACAAAAAAAAAGTCAACTCACAGTCTCACACCACTCTAACACAACTAGCATGCACAATTCACACAGAAACCACACTCAAACCAGAAACAGAACAGCAAAATTTAAATTAAAATAAAAAAAATCATTTTTTTACGTAAAATTAAGGACTAAAATTCAGATCCGCGACGACCCATTACCTGGATCACAGAGCCCATAAAATTCATCAACATCTGCAACAACAAAAAAAAGAACACCCAAAAAAAAGTTAGAAAATTGAGATGGGTTTGTGAATTTCTGAACGCTAAATTAATTAACTAATATAAAAAATTAATTACCTTGAGATAAAGCGCGAACGATGGCGGTTCTGCGGGCGGTGAAGTCCTTGAAGATCTCTTCGGCGGTTCGGGGGCTGGAAGAAGCCATTTCCATACGAAGAGAAGAACAGAATTGAGGGTATGAGATCTGATGGGGTAGGGTGTTCTAGAAGGTTCTAGAAGGATCGAGAAGGGAGCATGAGGTAGAAGAGAAGAGTGGGGATCACAGATGCATGAGATGTGATGTGAAGAAAAGGGAATGGAATGAAGCAAACAACAGAGTGAGTAGTAAGGTAAAAGACAGAGTCAGAAAACAGAGACAGAGCTTAAAAAATAACAAAGGAAAATTTACAAAAATTATTAAATAAGAGGATATATCCTTCAATTTGTATCATAATTCATAAGTAAAAAAATAGGATTTTGATTTGGTACCAGAAAAATATAGAGAGTCATATTCAATACATGTATATGTCAAATAGTAATTGGTTTATAGATAAAATTAATTTAAAATTTTTAAATTTATATAACAGGTAACCTGTTACGTAAGTAATCTTAAAAACTAATTAATTAATTGATACTCTCTAACTTTATCAATTTATGAAAAAAAAAACTCAATTCATAACTTGTCGCTAGAGAGAGCGCATTGTACGAGAGAGATGAAGAAGAAGTGTGATCGGGAATGAGGCGAGTCTAGGAAGGCGGTGACCGCGACTACAGTAATATGTTGATACCGAATTATATTTACTTTAACATGTACTAATAGGTTAAACACACATTTGGGTATCGGTACCAACAAAAATATCAGGTACTGAATAAATGCAAAAAAAATCATGTAATTTTATAATTCGAAGGTTATAGTGTTTCTTTTATAGTATATCTAAAAAAATAGAGAAATCTCAAATTTTAAAGTATATAGTATTCAATTTCTACTATATGTTAAAATAATCATGTAATTCCATCATTTAAAGTCTATACCTTTTTTTTTTTATTGTGAATCTAAAGAAATAGGGAAATCTCACATTTTAAGTATATAGTCTTCAATTTTTATTTTTATGAAAAAATCATGTAATTTCATAATTTAAAGTCCATAGTCTTTGTTTTATGGTGAATCTAAAAAAATAGATAAATATGACATTTTAAAGTATATAGCCTTCATTTTCTACTATATGTAAAAAAAATCTTGTAATTTCATAATTTAAAGTCTATAACATTTTTGTTTAATTGTGAATCTAAAAAAAATAGAGAAATCACACATTTTAAGTATCGGTAATAGTATATGTACAACAATTATACATTAAACTAGTATCAAATGTTTTATAGTGTTTTTAGAAAAATTGTGAAATCTCACTTTTTAAATCCTATAGCCTTCCATTTCTATTAAGTTTTTAAAATTATGTAATTCAATATTTTAAATACTATAATATTTACATTTATGGTGTTTTAACAAAAGTAGTGAAATCTCACTTTGTAAAGCCTATAGCCTTCAATTTCTATTAAGTTTTTAAAATTATGTAATTCAATATTTTAAAGACTATAGTATTTACTTTTATAGTGATTTTAGAAAAATATTGAAATCTCGATTTTTAAAGCCCGTAGCCTTCAATTCTATTAGTTTAAAATTATGTAATTCAATATTTTAAAGACTATAATCTTTACTTTTATAGTATTCTGGAAAAATAGAGAAATCTTAGTTTTAAAGTTTATAGCCTTCAATTTCTATTAATTCTAAAAATTAAGTAATCAATATTTTAAAGACTATAGTCTTTACTTTTTAGTGTTTTTAGAAAAATAGTAAAATCTCACTTTTTAAAACCTATACCCTTCAATTTCTACAAAGTTTTTAAAATTATGCAATTCAATATTTTAAAGACTATAGTCTTTACTTTTATGGTGTTTTAACAAAAGTAGTGAAATCTCACTTTGTAAAGCCTATAGCCTTCAATTTCTATTAAGTTTTTAAAATTATGTAATTCAATATTTTAAAGACTATAGTATTTACTTTTATAGTGATTTTAGAAAAATATTGAAATCTCGATTTTTAAAGCCCGTAGCCTTCAATTTCTATTAAGTTTTAAAAATTATGTAATTCAATATTTTAAAGACTATAATCTTTACTTTTATAGTATTTCTGGAAAAATAGAGAAATCTTAGTTTTTAAAGTTTATAGCCTTCAATTTCTATTAAATTCTAAAAATTAAGTAATCAATATTTTAAAGACTATAGTCTTTACTTTTTAGTGTTTTTAGAAAAATAGTAAAATCTCACTTTTTAAAACCTATACCCTTCAATTTCTACAAAGTTTTTAAAATTATGCAATTCAATATTTTAAAGACTATAGTCTTTACTTTTATAGTGTTTTTTAAAAAATATTAAAATATCAGTTTTTAAAGTCTATAGCCTACTATTTACACTAATTTCTAAAATTTAATTAATTCAATATTTTAAAGACTATAGTCTTTACTTTTATAGTGTTTCTAAAAAAATAGTGAAATACCAGTTTTTAAAGTCTATAGTCTTCTATTTCTACTAATTTCTAAAATTTAAGTAATTCAATATTTTGAAGACTATAGTCTTTACTTTTGTAGTGTTTTTAGAAAAATAGTGAAATCTCACTTTTTAAAACCTATAACCTTCAATTTCTATTAAGTTTTAAAAATTATGTAATTCAATATTTTAAAGACTAACCTTTACTTATATACTATTTCTAGAAAAATAGTGAAATCTCACTATTTAAAGTCTATAGCCTTCAATTTCTACTAAATTCTAAAAAGTAAGTAATTCAATATTTTAAAGACAATAGTCTTTACTTTTATAGTTTTTAGAAAAATAATGAAAACTCACTTTTTAAAGTTTGTAACCTTCAATTTCTACTAAATTCTAGAAATTAAAAAATTCAATATTTTAAAGACTTAGTCTTTACTTTTATAGTGTTTTTAGAAAAATAGTGAAATCTCACTTTTTAAAGCCTATATCCTTCAATTTCTACAAAGCTTTTAAAATTATGTAATTCAATATTTTAAAAACTATAATCTTTATATTTATAGTGTTTCTAAAAAAATATTGAAATCTCAGTTTTTAAAGTCTCTAGCCTTCAATTTCTACTATGCTCTAAAATTTAAGTAATTCAATATTTTAAAGACTATAGTCTTTACTCTTATAGTGTTTCTAAAAAAATAGTGAAATCTCACTTTTTAAAGCATATAGCCTTGAATTTCTACAAAGTTTTTAAAATTATGTAATTTAATATTTTAAAGACTATATAGTATTTACTTTTATAGTATTTCTAAAAAAATGTTGAAATCTCAGTTTCTAAAGTCTATAACATTCAATTTCTACTAAGTTCTACAATTTAAGTAATTCAATATTTTAAAGACTATAGTCTTTACTTTTATAGTGTTTCTAAAAAAGTAGTGATCTCAGTTTTTAAAAACTATAGCTTTCTATTTCTACTAATTACGAAAATTTAAGTAATTCAATATTTTAAAGACTATATAGTCTTTACTTTTGTAGTGTTTTTAGAGAAATAGTAAAATTTCAATTTTTAAAGCCTATAGCCTTCAATTTTCATTAAGTTTTACAAGTTATGTAATTCAATATTTTAAAGAATATTATCTTTACTTTTATAGTGTTTCAAAAAAAATATTGAAATCTCAGTTTTTAAAGTCTATAGCCTTCAATTTCTATTAAATTCTAAAATTTAAGTAATTCAATATTATAAAGACTATAATCTTTACTTTTATAGTGTTTCTAAAAAAATAGTGAAATCTCAGTTTATAAAATCTATAACCTTCTATTTCTACTAATTTCTAAAATTTAAGTAATTCAATATTTTAAATAGTATAATGTTTACTTTTGTAGTGATTTTAGAAAAATAGTGAAATCTCAATTTTTAAAGCATATAACCTTCAATTTCTATTAAGTTTTAAAAATTATATAGTTCAATATTTTAAAAACTATACTCTTTACCTTTATAGTATTTATGGAAAAATTGTGAAATCTCATCACTATTTAAAGTCAGTAGTCTTCAATTTTTATTAAATTATAAAAACTAAGTAATTCAAAATTTTAAAGATTATAGTCTTTACTTTTATAGTGTTTTAGAAAAATAGTGAAAACTCTGTTTTTAAAGCCTATAGTCTTCAATTTCTATAAAGTTTTTAAAATTATGTAATTCAATATTATAAAGTCTATAGTCTTTACTTTTATAGTATTTCTACAAAATATTGAAATCTCAGTTTTTAAAGTCTATAACCTTCAATTTCTACTAAGTTCTAAAATTTATGTAATTCAATATTTTAAAGACTATAGTGTTTACTTTTATAGTGTTTCTAAAAAAAAATAGTTAAATATCACTTTTTAAAGCCTATAGCCTTCAATTTCTACTAATTTATAAAATTTAAGTAATTCAATATTATAAAGACTACAGTCTTTACTTTTGTAGTGTTTTTATAAAAATAGTGAAATCTCACTTTTTAATGCATATAGCCTTCAATTTCTATTAAATTTTAAAAATTATGTAATTCAATATTTTCAAGACTATAATCTTAATTTTATAGTATTTCTGGAATAATAGTGAAATCTCACTATTTAAAGTCTATAGACTTCAATTTCTGCTAAATTCTAAAATTTAAGTAATTGAATATTTTAAAGACTATAGTCTTTACTTTAATAGCATTTTTTGAAAATATAGTGAAATCTCACTTTTTAAAGCCTATAGGCTTCAATTTCTACTAAGTTTTAAAAATTATATAATTCAATATTTTAAGCTATAGTCTTAACTTTTATAAGGTTTCTAAACAAATTGTGAAATCTTAGTTTTTAAAGTTTATAGCCTACTATTTACACTTATTTCTAAAATTTAAGTAATTTAATATTTTAAAAACTATAGTCTTTATTTTTGTAGTGTTTTTAGAAAAATAGTGAGATCTCACTTTTTAAACCCTATAATTTTCAATTTCTACAAAGTTTTTAATATTATGTAATTCAATATTTTAAAGACTATAGTCTTTACTTTTATAGTGTTTTTAGAAAAATATTTAAATCTATGTTTTTAAAGCACGTAGCCTTCAATTTCTACTAAGTTTTAGAAATTATGTAATTCAATATTTTAAAGACTATAGTCTTTACTTTTATAGTATTTCTAGAAAAATAGTGAAATCTCATCACTATTTAAAGTCTAAAGCCTTCAATTTGTAATAAATTCTAAAAACTAAGTAATTCAATATTTTAAAGACTATAGTATTTACTTTTGTAGGAATTTTAGAAAAATAGTGAAATCTCACTTTTTATAGCCTATAACCTTCAATTTCTATAAAGTTTTTAAAATTATGCAATTCAATATTTTAAAGAATATAGTCTTTACTTTTATAGTATTTCTGGAAAAATAGTGAAATCTCATCACTATTTAAAGTCTATAGCCTTCAATTTCTACTAAATTCTAAAAACTAAGTAATTCAATATTTTAAAGACTATAGTTTTTACTTTTGTAGGGACTTTAGAAAAATAGTGAAATCTCACTTTTTATAGCCTATAACCTTCAATTTCTATAATTTTTTTAAAATTATGCAATTCAATATTTTAAAGACTATAGTCTTTACTTTTATAATATTTATAAACAAATAATGAAATCTCAGTTTTTAAAATCTATAGCCTACTATTTCTATTAATTTCTAAAATTTAAGTAATTCAATATTTTAAAGACTATAGTTTTTATTTTTATAGTGTTTTTAGAAAAGTTATGAAATCTCACTTTTTAAAACCTATAGCCTTCGATTTCTACAAAGTTATAAAATTTAAGTAATTCAATATTTTAAAGACTATAGTCTTTACTTTGGTAGTGTTTTTAGAAAAATAGTGAAATTTCAGTTTTTAAAGCTTTTAGCTTTCAATTTCTACTAAGTTTTAAAAATTATGTAATTCAATATTTTTAAAACTATAATCTTTACTTTTATAGTATTTCTCAAAAAATAGTAAAATCTCACTTTTTTAAGTCTGTAGCCTTCAATGTCTATTAAATTCTAGAAATTAAGTAATTCAATATTTTAAACACTATAGTCTTTACTTTTGTAGTATTTTTAGAAAAATAGTGAAGTCTCACTTTTTAAAACCTATAGCCTTCAATTTCTAGTAAGTTTTAAAATTTAAGTAATTCAATATTTTATATACTATAGTCTATATTATTATAATATTTTTAGAAAACTAGTGAAATCTCATTCTTTAAAACCTATAGCCTTCAATTTCTATTAAATTCAAAAAATTAAGTAATTCAATATTTTAAAGACTATATATAATCTTTACTTTTATAGCGTTTTTAGAAAAATAGTGAAATCTCACTTTTTAAAGCATATAGCCTTCAATTTCTACTAAGTTTTAAAAATTATGTAATTCAATATTTGTTTCATGTGTAAAATTACACGTAATCTTATCCATAAAAAAATTATCATTACTTTTACCCACCAACCAAATATACCCTAAGGGTGTGTTTGTGAGTTGAGTTTTGGAGGGGAGGGAAGGGGAGGGAAAAACTTTGAGGGATTTGATTGTGTTTGTGAGTTGCATTTATGACGAGGAGAGGTGTTTGAGATATTTTTAAAACTCTCCAAAACCCTCCAAACTCCTCATTTTCAAGTTCCCCAATATGGGAATTTTAAAACTCACAAACAAAGAGATGTTATCTCCTCCAAGCTCCTTCCTTCCCTCCCCCTATCTTTCTCTCCAACACCTTCCCCTTCCCTCCCCTCCAAACTCCCAAACAAAGCCTAAGGGAAGGGTGTAACAAAAAACCACCAAACATGTGTAAGCTCAGAAGTCACCAAGGGTGTGTTTGGTTTCCAGTTACAAATCATAGTTTGGTCCAACAGAAAAAGCCCCCCTTTTTCATTTCTGCTCAAACTACTATTTGAGACAAAAAAGTATATTAAAATCTACCTTAATGTGATTTTGCCAAACACATTGAAATGAACCAAAATTCAGTTTGCACCACTTTGAACCCTTTTAAGTCATTATTTAGGAGATGTAAATCTGAAATCTGCTATAAGTGGTTTGCACAATAGTTCTAATATGGATATGGATTTGCTGAAATGATCAATCAAGTTATACAAATGAAAAAATAGTGAGCAAGGGGAAAAGAACAAAAGGCCCTAATCTGCAATTAAAAAAAGTTGAATTCTGCCAAAACTCATCATTGAAACAAGATGGCAAGAGGGTTAAGAACATTTTTCAGCCAAAAGACCAGAAACTAAGTAAAAAACATGAAGCAACAAAACAAATAACAAACTTCTAATAAAGTTTATAAACTGTTCTAATTGAAACCCAGTTCATGAAAGACAAGAATTTTCCATGTAAAAACCAAAGGCTGAGAATAAAAATAATTGCAATCTTACATGGTTTTGGGGTAAAATGGTAGTGGAGAGCTACCACCGGTGTTTATTATGGAGATGTCAATAATCGCTTAATGCCGACTTTCTGCTCGGATGTAAGCCTTGAAGGAAACTTAATGTTGAACTTGATTCTCAAGTTCCCCCTTTTGGAAGGTTCTTTGGGAATCGGCATACCCTCTCCTTTAATGATTTCTTCATATGTCGGACTAATGATGGAGTTGATGGCGACCGAAAGGTTTCGCCCGTCTAGGGTTGTCAATTGCGCTGTGTAACCAGTCAGGGCTTCTACGAGAGAAATCTTCTGCGTGGCAACAAGATCGTTGCCGTCCCTCTTGAAGACACTATGAGGCTTCTCGTCGATGATAAAAACTAGGTCAGCAGGGATAACTCCTCTCTGTTCATTGCCCTTCTCTGGAAAAGTTATCTTTGTTCCTTTCTTCCAACCCGGCTTGATCTCGATTGTCAGAATTTCCTCTACTGTGGTGGGTCTCCTACGTAAGAAGAAAACACATAGTAGATTAAATAGTCATAGTCACAATTAATACAGAATACTTTATTTCCTTGATCATTTAATTTATTACTCTAGTTTGCTGTTACCCTGAAAACTTTTGTCAATGAAAAAGATAAAAAGTAAGTAGTAGTAACCGTAGCCGAAACAGGATAGAGTAAAATAGGGAACCCAAAAGGCGCAAAGGGGTTTGACATTTTGTCCCTTCACTATGCTAAGAAGTTAATCAATTATAAGATAATTAATCTTTTAAGACTACTTAAATAGTTGCCAAATGCGAGTTAGCAACATAACCGGCATAAAGGCCATTATTATCTGGCACATGGACTAAATCAACAACACGAAAGGAAATTCAAGAAATGGGAATAAAATATGCCGAAAACGGCCGAACACATTTATTCGCTGATGTGCGTTACCTGTAAACACTTTTAATTCATATCTGGTCTGTTAGAAAAATATTCAATAAAAATGCAGAGCATATCAACATGCCTAACTGGAAACTGCTAAAACTGCAAATTTACCCTAATTTGAGATCATATTCATGCACAACTACGAGCTTCAACAAGAAAAACTAACGTATCAATCATAACTCAGACCTCAACTACACGTGATGAGCATTCAAAAAATTTGGCGCCTATACTATAGCAAGATATACCTATTTATTTGAAATGCAAGACCTAGCAGCATGGATGAAAACACCATATATATTATTTAAACCTAGACATCTCTACCAAGAGAATAAAAAGTGCAGATCCTAGAAATTAGCAAAACACTAAGCATATAAGATGGCAAATGCATAGTTCAGATCAAATCTACCAGAATGATCAAGGAAAATCACCAAAACTGACTCGGAATTCAGTAATTCAAAAACCACCACTGCAAGTAACTTGACATTTTCTTCATGAAAATAGGAGAAATGCAAAAGATGCTACTAAGTTGAATCAATAGCTCACCCGCTCGCATCGGTAACATCCCTTGATATCTTCATCTTCTTGGTGGTCCCTTTGTACAAATCCTCCAAACTGCACTGCAATGTTCTCTCGATGGGCGCGCTCTTCCTTGGCATAGTGGCAGAGCCTTCTCCGGCTCCAGTCCGGAACGAGTTGAAGATATCGTCCCCAAACATTCCCCTTGGAAATGCAGATGCACCTGGACGGCCACCCATATCCCCCATTCCACCAAAGGGGCTTGAGAACCCAAAAAACTCTGAAAATATGTCATCAGCACTTCTTGGGTTGAATCGGAATGTCGTGGACCCACCATCACCTGCAGTGGAGAATCCTCCAGCTCCCGGCGGTGGCACCTGCCCCTTCAGTCCCTCCTCACCATACTGATCATACACTGCCCTTTTTTGTGGATCACTCAAAACCTATTTCACAATATCAGATCACTAAGGTGAAAACCCCCCACAATTCCAATAATCAAAATCGCAATAGAAGTGGAAAATTCAACACAAAAAACCTAAAATTCTAACAAAATGTCGAAACTTTGCCATAAAAAATCAGTTTTTTTTTTCTCGCAAAATTAAATTACTAAGGAAAACCCCCCCACAATTCAGATTATCCAAATCACAGTAAAGAATGGAAATTCGACACCCCAAAACCTCAAATTCTAACCAAAAAAATTGGAAATTTTCCTCAGAAAAGACACATTTTTCTCACAAACCCAATTCACATTACATTGAGTGAATATTGGAGACAAAAACTTCTGTTGGGTATTAAAAAAAAAAATTACATCATAGGCTTCTGAGATTTGCTTGAATTTGGCCTCAGCTTCTTTCTTGCTGTTAGGGTTCTTGTCAGGGTGCCACTTCATCGCAAGCTTCCGATACGCTTTCTTAAGATCATCATCTTTTGCACTTCGATCTACCTGAAGAATTTTGTAGTAGTCCACACCCATCTCTTATTTTTCTCCCAATTTTTTCTCTCTCTAAATTATATTCTCCGATTTGCCTGAGTTATGTAATCGGAGAAATGTGTGTGTGAAATGTGTAGTCACCGGTGAAAAGAAGAGAAGAATGAAGAAATCCAACAGCTACAAGGAAACATATCTGGGCTCAACAACCAAAAAGGGTTCTTGTACTTGTGAAACACACATACTATAGTGTCGAATTCTAGGCCCAACGTTGATTTAATAATGTTCTTCTTCTTTTCGTTAAAAAATCAATAATTTTTTATTTAATTTTTATCCATTGATAGTGTACAATCTTTTTACATAGTCATACAATCATATGCTATCACGTTAGTCATGATTGTATTTTTCTCTCTTCCATTATCTAAAAAGTCATACAAACATAGTATTTTGATTGGATGACTATCAGTGCATCAAAATTAAAATCGTAATTTTTTAGTTAACTATAGTATTTTGTTTTCAATCTAAAATTTAGGTTAAATTTGATTACGAATTTTGGTCTTTGCTTTGGTGGAAATTGGCAAAAGATACTAGATTAATCTGGTTATGAGTTAGAATGGTTGGAATTAATCACGCGGTGTACGTTATAATTTTGATATTGTTGGATTATTTAAATGGTGTTATATTTTAATTTTATAAATTTATTTCTTATTATTTTAGATGATTTATAGTTGAAAGGTGATTATTGTAAAACATTGTTTTGATCTATATTTGATTATCGTGAAATCAAACTTCTATCCACTTAATTTTTCTAGTCGGAAACCTATTAGTTATAATGTTGTGTATTTTTTCATAACATAATTAATTACTTTTTTAGTTCATATATTGTTATTTTGTATTTGGCTAAAAGGGTAACAAAATTGTGAGACATACATTAGTTTGTCATTATTTGGTGCAAACTGATTTTTGCTACATAACATGGCTCCGAAATAAATTTGTATCCTGTTAATTAAAATAAGTGGAAAATCAGGAAAAGAATCAATTTAGAAAAAAAAAAAAGTAAGGAAATTTGATCCGTATAAAATTGAATCAATATTCACTTCATCTATTGAAAGGTAAAATCCATCACTTTACTATATAAAATAAAATCCGCACTTCATAAGATTCAGACTCATTATTTTGCATTCCACTAAAAAAATGACAAGATATTTCTTCCTTAACAAAATTTCTTGAGTAATTGTTAACTTTGTTTTCTCAATACATTTTCATTACTCTTTATATTATTTTTCGGCAAATACTTGGTGTACAACAAAAAAATAAGCAAAAACAATCAATATGTTCTGCACAACATATATAATATAAAATGTGCAATGAATATTATATGTTGTTCACCACATATATCACATGTTATGCACAACATATATCAGATGTTGCAGTATCATCCTTCTTTGCAACATGTTATATATGTCATGTACATCATGTGACATATAATGTACACAACATGTAATATTCATTGTACATTCTATATTATATATCTATATTATATATATTGTATACTACTTATTGATTATTTTGACTGAATTTTTTATTATACATATAAACCATGCTATTATTTTTCGGATCTCCAACCTGATACCATGATTTTCATTTTCAATAATTCACCATCAATTTAATTTTATCCTAAAACAATAATATTAACTTATCGGACCATTAACGACATAATAAAACCCAATAGATTAATTTTACCATTCAATCTCTAATTAACATGTGACGTGCCCATAACCCGCCACTCATTGATGGCCGCCTGCTGCCGATCGGTGGCCGCCACTGTCCACCAACTAGTGGCCTTCAAGTATGTTGCCACGGTGCTTGCCATGACCGTCATGCCGACCTCCGGTGGTTGAACTGCCAACCACTGATGACCGCCATGTTGCCAGCCTATGGCCACCCTGCCACCTGCTAGCGACAATCACGCCGCCAGCTGGTTGTCATCTCCTTACTAAGATATCATACACCAAACACATGATAGAATAAAAAATTATATGATGGATATACAAAGAAGGCATAAGTGCTTATAAAATGTGCTACATTCTTGTTTATTTCATTTTCAACTTTCTCTCCTTTAGTACATGAAATCATTGACCCTTGACATACATGACGAGCTCAATACACCAAAATAATAAGCCTAACGTCTGGTATATAAATAAGAACAACTTCACATAAAAGAAAAAGCATAATATGCGAAAATATTGAATGACAAATTATCCAAGAGGGATCAATATCAATGTGTACATGCATATTCGTAATATCAAAATCTGTTTTAGCCAGCAAAACCAAAATTTGGATTAATTGGAGAATACTATTATTATGCTAAACATTTCAATATACATTCTTTCACCCTATAAATTTTATACACCAGGGTTGTTGCCTAATCCAAAGGTACATAGAAAGGGAAGAAAATCTGGGCACATGACTCATCATCTATCTAGGAATGTGAGTGATAAATTGATCAGTATTGGCACTTCATTCCCTAAAGACTATTGAGAGAGGTTGAAGCAGTTAGTCTAATTAGATCTAGTTAATAACTTAATATTCGGCTTGAGCGTTGCAGGCGACAAGTAGATTCCAGTTTCACCGCTCAATCATTGGTTACTTACAGTTTAGCTAGCCGTCGATGATTTTTCCGTCACGGTGTCCTTTTCTGAGTTGGATGTTTCACCGGTCTGTGATTGACTTGCTTGTGCCTGGCTTGAAACCTGAGAGTCTGAAACAATTCCCAGAACAACCAGCACAGACCTGAACAAGAAACAATAAAAAAGAAGAGACATAACCCAAAAATAAGTTGTTAAACAAGAAACGAAGAATACAAGAAAACCACCCTCAAGATAAAAAAAAATTGAGCAGAAATGGAATGTGGCAAGTGAATTCACGAACCTGGGAAGTGAAGACTGTATATCTGGCTGGCTAGCATGAGCAATCAATGGCGCCTTTAGCGCTGGCGTTCTATTCAATGCATTTTCCAATTGTGCTGGAGGTAGCTGGTTGCAAGCATACATCAACAGAAAACACATTAGAACAGATATAAAACGATGATAGATCAAATGATGTTACATAGATGATAGATCAAATGATGTTACTTCATCCTATCATAAATCGAAGCCCTTTTCAACAGTTCAGTCTATAGCATTAGAACAGGCATATTTAGATTTTAAGATTTTTTTTTAATAAAACTAAAAACATAACTACGTTAGTGCTTTTTTCCTTAAGCTACTAGCTTTTGAGAAAAAGCTTTAAGGAAATATCACCCAAAAAGAAATCGTACGTAAATGTAGCCTTAAATCTTACATACTGCTATCCCAACAAGGAAATGTACAAAAATATTACTGAGTAAATTTATCATAGGATGTAATGGGATTGTTTGGCCCATGTAAGTGACCCCACCAAACTGGAAGTGTGCAAAAAGATACAAACTATAATAAGTTCTGGAAAAGTTGAGTAAAAGAAGATGATAATACCTGAAGCAACACACTAAATGATTGAGGTTTCGTCAATTGCGCACACTTCAAGAATCCCACCCACAACTTTGGATATTTCCAAATCTGCAGAATGTCAATATGTCGTGCATAAGTCCACTGAAATACTGAATGACTTGCCAAAGAAGATTAAATTAATAAAAAACAAATCACCTGCTTCGTCACAAGGCGAGAAAGGATCCCCATTATAAAGTCCACCTATAACAATTTAAAACATTAATGATTTGTCTTTTTTAGAAAAATATGTTTTAATAGATGACATTAAAAGAGTGCAAAAGAGGATAAGGCATCCTTAAAAAGGAAACAAAAATAAATAACTAAAACCTAAATGGATAAACCATGCATTCATGCAACAAAACATTGCAAATCCCTTTTTATGTCGGATAAAGAAATACCGTTAAGCAAACCATGAGCAAAGCTCCAAAGGGATAGCAAATAATTAATCCTAAGATTCCTAACCCAAAAGGAGTAATCCTTTGCATTATTAATTTACTTGGATAAATAAGCTTCTTACCAGCGTTGGAAAGGCACCAATTGCCTGTAATACTGTACGCATAAACAGTAAAGGAAGAGGAATTTGCTCAACCTGCAGGGAAAAGGAATTTCCATAATGAGATCAAGTTGAATATGCATTCTAAGTTTATAAAACTAATTCCCATATGACATACCAATTGATTCAAAACTTTGGCAAGAACTTCTTGAGTGAAAATCTGCCGTTGCTCAAAGCAAGAATTGCATGCATCTGTGACCTGCATGTAAACACTTCAGTTATGCAGAGTATATCTTGAATGACTGCAATGCTTAAAGAAATTATCATATAAACCTACCTTTTTTAAGGGAATTCCGTCTCTTTCTGGATCAATTCCATGGATAGCAATTAAAACTTCAGCAGGTGTAAGCAGCGGACCAGATTGTGTTGATCCCTGCATAAGAACTCAGCAATTAATTCAATTACATTAGAAATAATGGAGTTAACTGCCCGAAAAACATTTTGATTGTTAAAGGTAACTCCCAAATATTATGAATGCTAAGTTTCATGAAGGAATATAGCTATCTTATTTACTGGGTTTTCATGAGAATTTAATCAAACTCCCAGTGATATTACCGCACAACTTATCCAACATTGCTATGTGCATACAACAAACATGTGTATTGAAAATAGTAGTAGATATTAATAATGTAGTTTATGTATTTATAGATTCGTGTACATAGGTAATTGTATTTCTTGTAAATAATGTAGTTCTACTCATTGGGAAGCACGATAAATCACAAACAAATGACTATGGACCTAGGTCTTCGCTGCAATCAAACATCATCGCACTTGCTCCTCTTGAACTCATCCACTTATCTACTTCAATTTAATCATCCTCCTCAATTTCCCTATTTCCAGAATTTACCAAAAATAGGCATAAATAAATATTTATCAATTTGTCGCTTAATGCTTGCCTCTGTCAATATTGTTAAGTTACACCTTTCATTCTCAACCTTGAAATTCATATACTTGGTTCTAGGACTTCTACCTCTACTTAAGCTTTAACAAGCGAGGTATGTCTCCCAGAGTCCAACATAGAATTAGCGGTTCCAATTAGTGACTGTAAAGGAATGAAGCATACCTGCAACATGCGACCAAGAGCTGTTTGAAACTTCTCCAAAGGAAGGTTCACAATGTGAGTAAATGCCGGCATTACCTATCAAAAAATTTTAAACCATGTCACACCAACTAAAGGTATTGTCACTCAAGAAAATAACTACAAAGGAAAACAGATATACATCCAACATAAAAGTTATATATAAATCCATTAATAGTAATTCTCATCACAATTTTTCTTGATGTAACTTAATATAATAATTTTACTATATAAAAGCACAAGTGAATGTTACACCGAATTGACAAGAAAAAAAAGGCAGAACCTCATCTTTCGGCAGGAATGGTAATATTGGAATAAGAACCTCAGCATCCTGTAAAAATCAACCACAATAGTCAGAACCCTGAGTTTTGCAGAAAAACTGATTAAGGTGACATTTTCCATACCTTCTTTGAATCATATAACCTCTTCACTGTAAATATTAAATCCTTAGAAGGGATTGTACCATCTGTAAGTGTATGCAAGACCTGACAAGATGAATGTAAAAGTATCAATATTCAATGTTATTATAAATATCAACACTTCACATAATAATGAGGTAAAAGTGTAAACCTGCATTAAGAGGTTCTCGCTTCCATTTGGAGGATCTGAAATAATTTCAAGGAGATCTGAAGATGAGCCCATAGTGCGCACTAGTATAGGAATTTGACGATGAACTACCTGCACCATAAAATTTAAGGGATAAATCTAGCACCAAAGTAGCAACAGATGCAATATTCACAAAAATCACATATGCCAAAAACGGAAACCTGCTTCACTGCTTTTGATGTGCTTCTATAGACGACAAATATTTGGCGAAAGAGAGAGTGTTTCTGTCATCACAGAGCATCAACATATATTACAATAAAGTAACAAAAAATTAGGTCACAGAAAAAAAAAAAGGAAAAATAGAAAAATCTACACTAGGACAGGAAAAAAAAAAAACAGATACCTTGGTACACAGAGCAAAATACAATGACATGCACCTCTGAGCCTCAGAAACTGATTCCGAAGAGGTGCTTTCAGACATGACTGATTGACGATTATCTGATGAGATATCCTTGCTGGTGCCACTTAATGAAGATGACTCATTTGCAGGTTTTTCATTGTCAGGTCCCTGTAAAAAGAGACAAGAACAAAATCAATATTGAATTAAGTAAAAAAAAAAAGGTACAAACTTGCTGTCAGCAGGACACCAATAAAAAAGGAAAAGAAACAAATAGACAAAGGAATTTTTTAGATAAGAAACTAATAAATAAGAATACCTTTTGTGAATCAGCAACGGATCCTTCAGCATCAGGAGCTTCAGATGCATCAGTCGTCACTGAGAACAATTTTTCCTTTGCAAAATCTTCTATTTGCTGAGAAATGGGTGGTAAAGGATAAAGCTTATTTGCCACCTGCAAGACATACTCAATTTGTAAGACACATGTTATGCAGTCAACTAAATGTTCTGACAGGAAGCTATGCTTAAATTACCAAACGTATTGCCTTCATACGCACTTCTTCCAAGTGATGCACTGCACTCTTCATTGAAAAGGAGAAAACAAAATTAACAGAAATTGAAAAGAAGACACAGAAATTTACAATTACTAAGGGAACTAGGAAAGCATGGTTAGAAAATTCAGGTCTTAACAATTCAAGGAGAAAATCAGGGGACAATACCATTATCCTTCTTGGCTTCAAGTTTTAAACATATGAGGCAAGGAAAGCGAAAAGGACAGTGGACAATAACCACAAACACATAAAGCAACGAGAAAGTTCATGATAAAAAGGTAGAAATAAAACCTGCAGAGCAATTTTTAAGCAAGTCTCACGAATGGGAGGCCTCAGAAGAATCAAACTCCATACAGCACTGAGACCTTGAGTAACTCTGTCAGCATTTAGAGAGAGTGACTCTTTTTCATCTTTATCTCCATTTCCAGGAGAACACATGTTCTCCAGAATGTTTAAAACTGATTTTGGTAAATAAGGAGATTCACCGAGCAATTTACTTAATGATTTATCTGAAGGTGGAAAAGAATCCCTCAGTGCTTCTGCCTGCATTAGAAGTGAACCAAAGCTCAATGCTTGCCTTGCAAATGTACAAACAGAAAACAGAAAGACAAGCACAGACCACTGTTAGGAGGAATGTTTCATATGCAGAAGCTGCAGTAGTTGAAGAAAAGAAGTCGGGCTCCTCTTCAGCCTCACCAAATAATCTGTAGAGGACACGCAATGTCAACTCGTGTCCCTGAGACATTAGGTGATCATTGTCAGCATTTATAGAGTATGAATGAATATAGTCTGCATATAATAGGTGCTAAATTGTGTGCTTTATTTAAACCAGAGAGTGGCGAACATAATATCAATACTATATTAGACATCCCACACAGACAAGTTGACAGGATTAGTTATTTAATTACTCTGTTCCTGACACATGATTAGCAGTTTAGTACACTAAAGATGGCAGTATCCACTATGCTTCTGGTACATAGAATATCAACTCTAAAACAATTTACATTTTCAAATTACAGCATAGTGAACATTCTTTTTTCACAATGCATATACCAAAAACACAAACTCATCCGCATAACCAATCTCTGTTATAAAATAAAAGATAATTCTCCAAGTTCAGAGTAGCAAAAATGTTATTGACCCCATGAATAGCCTAAACTTTTAAATGTAGTTCTTCATTGATTTTAGCAAAAAGCTGAACAATAAATAAATGCATCATCTTTTTTTTTTCAAGAAAGGAAAAACAAAAATCATAGGCAGTTTAGGATCATCTTGTCATTTTAATATATTAAACTGATAAACATGCTCAAACATTAAGAAAAAGAAAGAATAAGGAGAACAAGCAGAGCTCTTTTAATTCTGTAGCGAGAATCTGAACATAGTATCCTACACTGCATTAATCACATGACAATTGATTGCTAAATAATTGGCACATACACAATAACCAGCATTTGAGATGTGAGCTTTACCTCAAGACTAGTATAATCAACCAAGATGTGCTTCTGTAAAAGTTTCCATGGGTCCAATTCCAAGGGAAACTGCATGAAGAACACCCAAAAAAAAGTGTAAATTACAAAGGGGGATATATATATATTAATCTAGTGTTAGAAAAAATATATGATTGACGGTGTTTAGGATCTTAGGTATATCTAAGTTACACAAGCTTTAAAGCATTCATGAATGGAGGGAAAGAACAACTAAACCAAATAAATGTATAGAAAGAGAAGAAAAGATCAAATATTAACAATAATTATGCCGAGACACAATGAATATTTACATCCTTATTGCTTATTACTTACAATTAAATCAATCAAAACTATAAAACAAGTAACAAGAAAATCTGATATTCAAATCAATGTATTAGAGAACACACTAGACAATAAAAGCTTGATGCAAGCATCAATAAGGATTACCCATGTGTATAAACTGAGTGGGATCTTGTTAGGAATTGTTTCCCGGATGATATTAAAGTGTATAGAAGGAAAAAAATATAGGGACAGAGTGGGAATGGTGGCAAAAGATGTAAGTGGGGCCACGGATAACTAACTTTGGAGTCGTGTAGTGCTGAGCAAATGACTGAGGATTGGGATATTTGGTTAGGATTCTGTTATGGAAAGGCTATAAGTAGTATTAGCTCAGAGAATGTAGGCAGGCTTGATTTTGATATTGGCTAGGAGAGAGGAGTTGCTACAGTGCTCCATCCCTCTTGTATTCTGTGTCTACCATATTCAATATACTTCTCTATTCTTCTATCTCTATATCTTTGTGTAGTCTATCAGATCTACCATGCTTATAATATGAAAAATTCTTAAATATGCCATTTATTCTCCAAATCAATTAACCAGAATGTAAATTATACAATGGAAAAATAAAACTGGAAAACTGTATGTAGCAGGAATGTTCACCTCCACTCCTAAATAAGCAAGTATCGAGAATCGGACTTGAGAGCCTCCAGCTACAGCTATTTGCTTATAAGCATCAATGATACGCATAAAACACAACTTCTGCAAATGATCCTTTTGCTCATCAGCAAGGTCAACAACAGGAGCAATCATCTTTGGCAAGACTACACGGGAAGGCAACACAACTGAAGTAGCGGTGGAGGACACCAAGCTATTGACATCTGTAACAGCTGCTTTTGGGCTGAGTTCCTCAGATCTATCCGTTGATATTGATGTAACTAAGTTCATGGGTGACCTTTGATCCAAACTCGTAGCTTGCTCTTGATTAGCTTCTTCAAGCTGAATCTCAGAGGAAGCCAATGAAGAAGCAGCCAAACTTTCTGACAAGGCATCACTACGTCCAAAAGAGTCCAGACCAGGTATTCCACTCTCTATGTTTCCAATATCATGTATGTCAGAAGGTGCAGATGTGCGCCCATCCTCCACTCCAGGTATACTAGCATCAGAAGATGGAAAATCAGTAGGCGATGGCACATCTGCAGACGGAAGATTTAATCCAGAATGCACAACAGCATTATCTACTTCAGTTGCAGAAACTTCTTCATCCCCTTGAGACCTCTGCAATATTTGTGTTCATTAAAGTATTTGTTAAATGACTTGTAAAAAATTTACAATAAAATAAATAAAGGCAGAGAACATCATTATGCGTGAAAAGGAATCGAGGTAACTTTAAAAATAAAAAGCGGGGTTTAAAAAGGGAAAAAAAACTAAATAAATCGATAAAACAAATTATACCATTACCTCATTGGACATGGATTGATGAGAATCAAGAAGTGAAGCTATTGGTGGGAAAGTACTAGAAAGTGTCATGACACCAGCCACAAATGATGGTGGATATTTAGCATTGTCATCGGAACCAATAATACTAATGTCATGCAGCTGTTGATCATCTCCTTCACTGTTGGGATAACTTGGAGGTAGGTGACGCATATTTGCCATAACCACATCAGCTAGCAAGTCAGCAGCAATACTTGATATAAGAATTTCCAATGATGCAACAGCCATTGCACCCTGAGCAACCATAGTACCAAACATGGCAACAAGCTGCTGTACATGCCCATTTTCTACATCTCCTTTTGAAGAAGTTGGTGCAGATGAAGGTGTGACATCCTGAGAGTTAGTGGTACCTTCATCTAACTCTTTCTTAGGTTCCTTTAAACCACTGGCTGTTGTTTTGACACGCTTTATAGCCACATTTTCATCTTCAGCTAAATCACCTCCATTTTGTGTTCCTGATCGTTTGTTTGCTGAGTTACTGTGCACTGAATCACATGAATTTACTGCAGGTTCCTCTTCCTGTAAAATGATAAACTGTTCATCAACAATAGAAGAGCAATTACTTGTATTTCAGAGCATATTCGTATATCTAGCAGCATATCCTACCACAATTAGATACTAGTGAGTGAGTAGTGAAAAGATTTCTTTTGATTCACAAAATTTGTGCAACTTCCCAAAAAGATACCCATATTATAAGTAGTACACACAAACAAATGTCAAAGTAAAAATTCACTCAGTAATCAATGAATTGAAGATACATTTCTACAATTAGAAGACTACACCTTTGTTCGGCACTTACTAATTACCAGCTGTTCCTTCTGAATATAGAACAATTTGAAGCATAAATTCAATTGTTTCTAGCAATAGCCTAATATTTCGTCCAGTTCATACTCACACCATATTTACAAGTACAGAGCACAAAAAATATTATTTATAAGAAATGGAATGAAATTATGAAAATAAAAGAAAAAGCACCCCAGAAAAGAAGGGTAGTAACCTTGATAACTAGTTGATCATCCTTCTCTTTCTCTATGCTTCCATTACTTGCAGATATTAGGTGGAAAACCTGGTCTGCCTTCCCTTCAGACTGTATCTCCTTCAAGGCACCAGCCAAACGATCTCTCCACTACCAAAACAAAAAAATAATCACTTCTCCAATCTCCACAAATCCATATAGATCAAACTTCTTGAAAACGAAGTATACTTTTTGATTACTCATAAGAATCATTTTAGGAGAATGTTCCAAGTACATGTATAAGGTATATTTATACTCTCAGCTCTTTATAATTTTACACAGCCAACCCTAAACAAGGGAAGGGGCATATGCAATTTAATGACTTGTTCCCACTAAGTTTTTTATTTCCAAAATTCCAAGACAATTAATGCATTGCTGCACTTAAAAAAAGATACATATGAAAATAATTGGTTGTGCCACCATGTGCCAACTACAAGGAAGTGAGGAACCAAGGGCCAAATATTTTAAAAGAAAATCATCTTAGTGCAGGTAAGTAGCACTCTTAAGCAAAAACTGACTGTACAACTTATCATAGTATCATAAAGAAGCACTACTTTCTATTGCATCTCTGACGATTAAATCCAAACATCCCCTGAAGTCTGTTTTCAATCCAAAGTTACACATGTAAGACATGAAAAAAAAAAGTATAAGATTTTGATCAAATATGACAAACAGCCCATGGGTGTAAGCCCCCTGTAGTATGTCAAACCACTGAAACTTGCATGTCTATTTCTCTTCCAAATATTTACCGAGTGCAACTGGTTCCAAAAGCATGTAACTATCCTGTCAATTAACATGATCACTCTTAGAATATCAAGCTTCTAAGCCATGAACTCAAAAAATCTCCATAACTCTTTTTTTATCTTATGAGGAACCCCCAAGAGATTGAGAATGACAGAGCAATAATATACATCAAGAGACAGGCCACACAAGCTTTGAATGAGGTGATATATCTCCTTCAGAAAAAATATACTACTACAGTTGCCTTCAAATTCTCCTTGCCCATTTTCTGCCTTTTTTTTAACGATTGATCCACCAAGAAAACCCTAAGCTTGTCCTATTAATTGCTAACTCTTCTACTTTTCTTCATCAAAAGTTTTAGGTGACATGCGCAATATAATATGAATTAATATGAAACAGTTCATGATATAAAATTGTAGAAATTCATAAACATCGACATATGCTTGAAAAGAATAGAGAGAAAAATAAATAAATAAAACTAAAACTGTACTTTCAAACTCAATTCAACCATATGGTACAAAAAGGAGTGCAATCCAAGAGAACATGAAATAAGATTAAACAATCAAGATGTCAAGAACATCTTAGTCTAAAAGAAATACCGGAGCAGCACTTGGATGTGTACATTTTGAGCATGTAAGAAAGGCATTCTTCAAAGCAAGATGTGCAGCTGTTACACACACCCCATTAACAACAGAGCTTGAGGGTTCCAAACTGAGCAAAACTGGCAAGATGCGGCCAAAGAATGCAGGCCTGTCTATTGCAATAGCTGAAAGGCTGGGACAGATCAACAAGGATGTTAATAGTGAGAAAGTAATATTTGGAGCAACAGATTTTTACAAGCTATTAGCAAGATGTCAAACATATAATCTCTCTCTCTCTCTCTAACACTGTAGGGAAAGAAAGGAAGAGGTGTGTGAATATATTGACCATCTGATCATGCATATGTCATCAAGAGTAAAACATAAAGTCATGTGATTTTAAGTCAACTGCTTCTTTAATTGATGGGCAGCAAAGCTAACGGCATAAGAGAATCGATGAAATACCTTTTGATTAGCACAATGATCACTGAGTTACTCAGAGACTTCACAGTTGGAACCCTGAGTTGATCAAGCAATAGACCCAAACTGTGACTGGCTTCAATTGACAAATCTCCAACTTTAAGTACAGGATGACCCCGCCTCAGCCATGATATATTAAATCCCATGGGCCTTCCTATAAATACATGAGAAACAGTAAAAGCAAGTGAATTACGGGATATCATAAAAATATTGGCAAAAAGTTCTTTCTTAAGTCTGACAATACTGATAGTCAATACCTTGAGAAGTGGGCTCCAAGGAACCATTAGGATCAGGTGTGTACAAGCGAATAACTGCTTCAACAAACTTCAGTGATAGCAGCTTTGCACCACTGCTTCCATGCTTTTAATAAAGTAACAGAGTACAGCCATCAGGTCATATGTGATATACCAAAACAATAAGTTCATATTTTAAAGAGAGGAACTACTTACTTGAAAAGCTATTGAGTATACTTTGTCTTTGAATTTAACCATCCATGCCCATGCTGATTCAAGTGCACTGTCTAAATCACTAGAATATAGACCCTAGAAAAAAATATAATAAAACCAGAATGGAAATTTTCAGACTTCAGACCTTAAAAATTATACACGGATACACAAAAGGATTATCCAGCCACAAGATAAGTTGAGAACACCTGCAATAAAATAAAAAGTAATAATAATTTTCAAAAAGTTTAGCATGAGTTTTTGCTAGCTTTTTCTCATCCACTTCCAGAGATTTTTCCATGGAGATATGAAGGGTAGGCTTAATTTATCAATGATGCACCATGAAGGGGGAAAACAAAACAATGTTGATAGAAATCAAAGGCTTTCCCACAAGATGAAGTCCCAAATCAAATTTAGATGGTCAACTCTGGACAAATAAGGATGGCTCTGCACCTGGTAAAGTTTAGAAAGTTTATATGTACATTGTATGCAATCTTATCCCCTAGCGCAAGCAGAGAGACTATTACTAGGATTCGAAGCATTACAACTTTATCCCCTCGCAGGCAGAAATGGAGAGACTATTAGTGGGATTCGAACCGTTACATCCAAATCACATGGGAGCAATCTTACCTATTGTGAACAAATCATAGACCTGAGGTAAAGTAAGTTTATTTTATCGCTACCTTCCCTCGCTTTTTTGCTCTTTGATTCGTAAATAAATTCTAAGCACACCAGTAAACGTTTCACTAAGCTTATGAACGCCCCCATTCTCTTCTAGAAAGTTAACATTGATGAACCAACCAAGAATAACATCTATCCCAAGAGTGCTAAAACAATAACAAATTTGGTCAGATTATCTTTCAGTTGCATGAATTTGAGTATAAAAATAAATTAGTGTCACACACATTACCATAATATGTAGCAAACAAACATACATTACCATAACATTGACCCCCAAAAAAAAATAGGACAATTAACTGAACTGAAAGTTCAGAAATAACCAAGCAGCAAATTCACACATTGCCAAAAAAAAGGGATAAAAACCTGAATCGCGATTTTCTCAAGCGTGGAGCGAAACAAATCGATTCCGCAGTGAAGAGCTTGTCGAACAACTGCTGGCGTCTCATCATCCAACACTTCAATAACCATAGGCACAATGTCAGGCAAGAACTCCGTGTTCTTCAATCCAATTTCACCAAGCATCCTACGAACAACAACAACAACAAAGTTCCAATTCAAATTTCAATTCCGCAAATTCCATTAAGAGAAGGTGCAGAATTGGAGCATACTCGGTGATGAACTTGCGGACGGGGCTGAATTGATCGTAGAGGAACTCAAATAGCGAAGGGAGGAACTCAGTGAGGAGAACGGGGTCCTCGGGAGGAAGTTCCCGCTTCAGGCGGTGGAGCGTTTCAAGCTTGGAGGTAACGTCGCCGGCGAGCGTGGCGGAGTTCGCGTAACTAGCGAGCTTCTCGCGTAAGGTCACGGCCATGGCTTTTCCCACCATGGGTGAAACGAAGAACAAGAAACCCTAGTTTTCTACAACGCTGACATCACTCAAGACTCAAGAGGGAGAAGAAGATTTAGAATGTTACAAAAATGGCGCTTCGTTTTTTTTTTTTTCTATCAAAGCTATGGAAATTTTTTTTTTTGGCGGAAGAAGGTTGCGGTTGCTTTTGGTACTGGGCTTCACACACTTGCAGATTTTCATTTCGATATACTCGGGTCGGGTCGGTCCTATTTGGATCCGAAATATGAATATTAATGAGACTAATGAAATTTTAAGGATTAAATTCAATTTTTTTTTAAAAAAAATCCAATGATCGAAGTGAAATACATATAACTTTAAGAGCAATAATGAGCATTTGGTTGAAGTTTTTTTTTTTTTTTGACATGTTAGACAGAAAAAACAATTGTACAGACTAGTTTAATTTTAATGTTACCAATTGTGTATGAAATAATTTTGAGAAATATTTTTTATATACCTTAAAATTAGTCTTCATATATAATAATTCAATTTTTTAAAAGATTGTGGCTATTATCATCTAATTATACATATATCTTTGTCATACTTTTGAGTTTGTGATGATTAAATTAAGAGTTTAATTATGATGTACTGACAATGTAAAAAAATTTATATTATTAGTTAATCATATTCAATTGATTTGTCAGGCTTTCTAGTTAATAAGTGATTAAGTTGAAAATTTTTGCTGATGTATCAATTTATAATTGGATGTCTATGTAAAATTACTTTTAACTAACAGTGAATTAAAATTAAATTCATTTTTATTTATGTGATAATTTTTTTTAGAAGTTGTGGTTATTAAAATCAAAATTTTAATGGATTAAACCCCAAAATTAAAAACAATTTTAGAATCGAGTAGTATACATTTTTCTGCTATTGAGTTTTGAAGTTTATGAAGATATAATTAATGTCTATTTATACTCTTTAGAGATAGAAATGATGATAGAAAGATAAAAAAGCAAAGTAGCAAAAAGACAAAAAAGAAACCTCAAATAGCCAATGGCTATAAACCATGATCATCCATAACATGTCAAAATCAAACCCTTTCAACACAACAAATTGAGACTTAGAAAAGAAAAAGGAAAAATATGAACATGGCAACCCAATTGAACCATCATCCAATATTCACAACCTCCATTTACAATCACAAACCACAATCAAATACAAAAACAACCACACCAAGATTTCAAGTCCTGAATTCAATGAGTGCTAGAAAGCTCATAGAATCTGGCACAGTAAGAACCATATGGCCAAAAGATGCTTCAATGGCTATTAGTTCAGAAGGGTTTGTTCTGCTTGATGTTAGGCCTAATTGGGAGAGACAGAAGGCACGTGTGGTGGGGTCTATGCACGTGCCAATGTTTGTTGAAGACAGAGATAATAGTCCCATAACTCTGCTTAAGAAATGGGTGCATTTTGGTTATATTGGGTTGTGGACTGGTCAGAATTTAACTACACTCAACTCTGAGTTTCTTAGTCAAGTGGAAGTGGCCTTTCCTGATAAGGGTACCAAGGTTCTTGTGGCATGTGGAGAAGGATTGAGGTGAGTACCTAAAAGAAATTGTTCTGCTATGTCGGCGTTTGATTCGCGGATTGATTTTTTTTTTTTTTCGGGAATATACACATTCCTGGGAATCTTATTCCTCGGAACCACGTTTTCATGAATTGAACATTTCTGTGTTTGGTTTGTATCTTGAATTCCTGAAAATTTTGTTGAACTTTCTTAGTAATGAATTATTCATGTGAATTATTCCTATGTCTGGAGAAGGATTGAGGTGAGTGAGTACCTAGAAGAAATTGTTCTGTTATACCCTATGGTGGTGTTTGATTCGCGGATTGATTTTTTTTTTAGGAATATACACATTCCTGAGAATCTTATTCCTCGGAATCACGTTTTCATAAATAGAACATTTCTGTGTTTGGTTTGGACGTTGAATTCCTGAAAATTTTGGTGAACTTTCTTAGTAATGAATTATTCATATGTTTGGTTCACATTATCATTTCTAGGAATATAGACATCAATGGTATTTACCAGGTAAATTGCTCTTAAATTTCCCCTAGATTTTGTGAAATTAAGGTTGAGAATCCTCTATTTGTTCAGGTGCTGTTAATTAAATGCAGTGTAGGAGGATGTTAGTGTAATTTTTAGGGAAATCAATATAACTTTTAAGAGAGATCAGTATACTAAATTTATATAAATTCATGAATCTTTTTTAGCAAATTTTAGGAATAAGGTAAAATGGATTTCACTGAACTTAAGGAAGGTTACTGTCTTATTGAGTTTGTATGATTTGCTTTCCATTTTCTATTTTCATTTCTGTGTTATCTGATTTTCAGAGTTTATGAAGAAAATAATTAAACCAAAAAATGATAACAGGAAACAAGATTTTACTATTTGAGCTATATTATTACTCCAACATCAAATATTAGTCATTGGATGTGTAATTTGTATGTGAGATTTTCCAATTCCAGTATCATCTCAATTAGTAGAACAAGTTGATTATGGCATTGAAGCAAAAATACTTGTTGATTTTGCTGAGTTTGATTCAGGTCAATGACAGCAGCTTCAAAGCTATATAATGGAGGTTACAAAAATCTGGGATGGTTAGCCGGAGGCTTTAACCGATCCGGCGATAACGATTTCGCCGCGGTAGAAGGAAAAGAGAAGTTGCAGTATGCTACAATAGGAGGAGTATCTTACTACTTTCTTCAGTTGCTCATACTCCTTCAGGCTGTTGGTAAAGGCTAAATTATTAGCATATCTTATTGATCAAGTTCAAGCATATGCATGTGTACCATTTGATTTTGTAAGCCTCTGTGGTTTTGTTTCAAGTAAATTTATAACTTTGCAATTTTGTAGATATTTCATGGTTTTAAATTGCTGTTTGCAATTTGTTGTTGTGATAGTCTCTGCAATCGTATTGCCGAAGTAATCGCGAGTCGCGATTGCATCAACAACATTTTTCTATAATCACGGTAATCGCGATGTCAAGATCAAATCACCTTCTTTAGTCCTTACCAAAAAAATAGAAATTTCTTTCTATTGGTGTTTCACTTTTGAAGGATGAATCCAATTTAACCTTGTGAATAGCAGAAAATACAAATGATTGATAGTAATGTTAGAGCTCCTCTTACATATATTTTAAGCATCAAGAGAGTGAAAGTGCTTTATAATCTGCAGAATTATTTGCACATTACATTGCATACAAATAGAGGTTACTTTATTTTAACCAAGTTGTGTTTTGAATGATTTTTTTTTTCACTGATATATGAACCTTTGGTTCTGAAATTGTTAAACTAACATGCAGTATATATATATATGTTCAACTGAAAACTTGAAAGATTCCTTTGTCTTGTTATTTCTCTTTGCATAATTAATCTAATTTCTCAAATACCCCTATTTAGTGTTTTGAATTTCCTAAAAAGAATGAGTTTATACAAATAAAAGGAACATGTGTAGTAGTGTCATCATTCCAATTTTACAATGTCATCCAATAAAAATATGATAACTTATTCATTTTATAGAGATTTTTAAATTTTAAATTTTGTCATAATCTCATAATGGACCACGTGGCATGTTTGGATTGCATGACAATGTAAAACTAATTTATATTGTCAGTACATGATAATTAGACTCATAAAATATGCAGATTATTCCGCCCATTTTTTCTATTGTTCCTATTTTCCATTATGTCTTCATACACAAACTAATGCATGGTTCTGCTAAAGATCTAGGAATCTGATGCAAAATACAGTGTTTTTCACTTAAATAGTAAAAATTTTCCTCACTTTCTTCATCTTCCTACGACAAACAGGGCAAGTTCCTGCTTCCTCTGCTATCCTGCAGGCATAAGACACAGTATAAAAACACAAGACTAAGCATAAGCCAATAAAGGGCGGCCCAGTGCACAAGTATCCCACATTACACAGTGGGGAAGGGCCGCACCAAAAGGGTGCGTATTGTACCCAGCCTGATAAATACATTGGTGCCTATTTTCACGGCTTTAACTCGTGACCTTAAGATCACACGAAGACAACTCAACCAATTACTTCAAAGCTCCTCTTCACTAAGCATAAGGCAATACCTAAAGAAATAGAGAAAAAGTACATTCTATCTCTAAATTACAAGTCATATACACTTTAGATTCTAAATTTTAGAATTGTGTCATTCAATGACCTAAACTTTCTTAAATATACAAATTGACCCTTTTGTTAATAGTGTTATAATTTAGATCCAAGATAGATAAGGAGCTAGCAATTTAATTACCTTGTTCCACAAGCAAAACAAGCCACACAGTGCCCACATGGAAGGAAGAAGCAGTTCCTTGGAGCATCAAAGCAAATTGCACAAAGATGCCATGGATTATTATTACTACTACTAGTCTCACCATCACCTAAAAACTTCTCGTCTACGGAACCTTGCGCCGCAAGGAACTCAAGATCCTTCTCATCATGTGGAATAGACTCATATGATGAACTTAAACTTGAACAATCACTGTCTTTTTGAGAGAGTAAAGGAGCCGTATGTGGTGCCGCCGTTGCTATTGCCCTCGCCGTTTCCTCATATCTAACTCCACCGGCACTGTCCTCTCGGCAGAGCTTGTTGAAGAGGTATGATGCCAAAAACATGAGCAAAGGAATTCCACCTGCATTGAGACACTGCAGAAAATAGTAACATGAACTAAATATAAACTTATAGTAGTCTGAAAATTTAACAATTATATATATATATATATACCTGTTCCATACATATATGTCACCCATCTTGGTCCATAGGACAGTTTCACATACCACACATCATTGGAAGTGTTCTGAACCAAAGAAACCACAACATCAATAAAAGACTAAACACCAATTTTGCTCTCCATAAAATCTTAAGTCAGACAAATTGGTCCTTGCAAAAATAAATCGATCAAATTCGTCCCTACAAATTTTAGACGTGAACAAATTGACCCCTCTAAAAAATATCAAACAAATTAGTTCATTAAAAACTCACGAAACAGTCAAATTGATCCCTTTAGGGTATTTTAAGGACCAATTTGTCTGATTCTTTTGTAAAGACGAATTTGACCAACTTCAAATTTGACGTAGACTAAAATAGTTATCTTATCATAAAAGAAAAGCAAATACCTGTCATGACCCAAACTAGACCATGACCGGCGCATAGGGGTACATCCCCTAGCAAGCCTTTCTTAAACCAAATCTCCAGAAAATTTGACAGAGTTTCCTTTGTTTTTCAGACATTCCCCAAATATATAACCTGTTAAATAATTAATATCCAACCAGCATAATATATATATAATCATATATCTAAGTTAAACACATCAATCCAGCATAATCTCATACTTTAATTCTTACACATTCCAAAACATAAACTTGTCTTATACACTACCCAACATAATAGATCCAAGGACCCTGCCTGTAGCAATATGGAGCACTAAACACGACATAATGGGTTCCAATTACAAAACATATATGGCCCTTGAACAAAAAGGGCTCACCAAAAGTAGAAAGATCCTATTGCGAGGACGGAGGGATGGAACCCGAGTCAGCACCTGTATCTGAAAAAGTTTAAATAACGACGGGATAAGTTTTACAACTCAGTGAGTAGACAAATGTCCATAACCCACACAAGTTAACGTAATTACATTAAATAATGTAATAATCCCTTAAGTTTACAAATCAATTTCCAACATATATTCATCAGCATAAATTTCATATTAATCATAAATTTTATATAGAACATAATTACACGAGAATCGCCAATTCCAGGATGTAACAGGAGAATCCATACTCCGGTGGCCAAACCTTCGTATGGTTCTAAAACAGGACGGACCTACCCCATCTCGTGAGTGTAGCCGTAAAACAGGAGGATCCACAGTGTGGTCCTAAATCATAAAGTCAAGGTGCACCAAGGCTAACGCCTACTGTCGTTAGCTACAGTATCCTGGCAAAGGTTCTTCCAAAACATATATACTAAAATACTTTTTCATAGTACTCAGAATTCAGAATTCAAGTGAAACCTTCAAACCATACATGTCATTTCAGAGTCAATTACATTTCAGAGTCAATTACATTTCAGAATAGGGACTTATGCCCATAGCTCATCAATCACAAATCATATTTATTCTCACTTCTCAAAATAACTATATAAGGAATATATTTCATCACTTCAAAATTGGTCTTCAATTTACTAAAATTATAATCCAAATATATTAATTTACTTACTCTCTCAATATGTAAAATTATTAATATTTAAGAGCAAAATATCATAATTTTATTTATGTAAAATATACATATTTCACAAAATAAGTTCTCTCACAGTTTTAATATACAAAAGAAATTTCACAATAATTATAGCATGCAATAAAATGATCATAGACACCATATCTACTCACAAATGGTTCTAAAGAACCGAAGAGCAATCCTCAAGAGCCTCCAAAAATACCGGTTGATATCCAATCGCTCTAGAACTCTAGGAACAAAAATAATATTGATAAATATAAGCTAATTATACCATCAATTGAAGTAAATCAGCCCCAAATCCCTAAAGCCCCAAATTCTAGGGTTCCTAAATACACTAATATTACTAAATAAACAAATAGAGAGTTGATAAGTTAAATAGAGTAGATTAGAATTATCATTACCACTAGATAAGTGGGATTGATGATGAAAGTTACTCCGATCTCTTCAAAAGCTCCAAAAACCCTTTAATGGAGTTTAGAGAGAAAAATGGTGTAGAAGAGAATAATGAGATTGTTGATGATAAAGATGGAAAAATAAAGATGAAGTAGTTGATGAATTAAATGGAGAAATGAATGGACTTATGAAGGGAATAAAAGAAAAATGAAATTGATGATGATGGTGGGAGATGAGAGAGAGCCGAGAGAGTGCAGGGAAGAAATGGAAATGAAGAAAAAAAAGTGAAATGAGAGGAATGAGGGATTCGGGTGAGGATGGATGGAGTTATAAGGGTGGCTCCTATGGTACACCCTACCACTTAAGGAGTAGGGTGGTCCTCCTCTTTCTATTTTTTTTTTTTTTTTTGAGATATTACATTCTTCCCCCCTTAAGAAATTCGGTCCCCGAATTTTAAACATAGCCGGACATGAACACTAACCTCATGAACGAAACAAGTATGGATATTTCGCTTGCATTGCCTCCTCCGATTCCCAAGTAGCCTCTTGACTAGAATGGTTTCTCCAAAGCACTTTCACCGAAGCAATCTCCTTTGAACGAAGCTTCCTCACTTGTCGATCGATTATGACTATTGGTTTCTCCTCATACGACTTGTTTGTAAGCTCCAGAACCCTTCTGAGAGAATTAAGCATAATTCTCTTAGAGTCATGAAAGTTTTAATGATAACAAGGTAAGCCATAAGTATAAAATTTTACTTAAGGTTTTGCTAATATGTGCGCTAAGTGTCTCAGAAAGCTATAAATTATTGCAATGCCATGAGCAAAGACCAAGACAAAACATCAAGTAACCTCGAGATCAATTGATAAAATCATAGCGCCAAAGATATCAGAAAGGATATCTCAGAAGCGCAGAAGGTGAAAACATGTTTCTGAGGAAAGAACACTGTCGCCTCAGAAGGGTCTCAGAAGACCTCGCGACTAGTAGTTCTCAGAAGGGTCTTCCCTCAGAAGGTTAGCCTCAGAAGTCCGTACAACTCTTAGAAGGTTGGACTCAGAAGCAACCAAGTGTCTGGACTCAAGGAAGTGCAAACAGACTCAGAAAGCTCGCTACAACTAGCCAAGGAAGTGGGAACACGCGCACTGTGCAGTTCTGAAAAGTTCCTCATTTTGCGCTGACTGTAGCAGGGAGCCGTTCTGGAAAGGACACAGCCACATAAGCAAAGTGAAATCCTCTAATTTCGCGGCTCTTTGATGCCTATATATATGAGTTCAATTCCAGAGCAATGTGACGAAAACTCTTGCGCTAAAATTCTTGATTAATCGTGCCAAAACTCTGTTGAATTGAAAATCATTTTGCGAATACTTAGAACTTTCTCAGAAAGACAATTTTTACGAAATTGTTCTTCTAACTTTGCAAAATCTTCTAGTTCTTAATTGGTGTAAATTCTTACATTTGTAAGTTAATTCTAGAAGTCTACTAAGTGTAAAACTAGGTTTGTAACTTAGTCTTGGTAGTTGTTTTCGATCAAAACAAACCTTCGAAAAACGCTAAGTCCTTCTTTGTGTGAAGGCAGTTTTAAGTCCTCTAGTGTTTGAGGCAAAGTTCAAAGTCCTTAATTGTTCAAGGCAAGGAAGTCCTTAATTGTTTAAGGCAAGGAAGTCCTCTAGTGTGAGGCAAGGAAGTCCTCTAGTGTGAGGCAAGAAAATCCACTTCAGGTTGTGAAATGGTGGAAGTCCTTTACTTGGTAAAGGCAGTGTTGTCTGAGAAGGCACATTAAGAAGAATATCTAAGAACTCTCAACTGAAGGTTGAGGACTGGAGTAGGTTGGTTATAACCGAACCAGTATAAAACTCTTTGTGTGAAGCTTTTCTCTCTTACTCTTTAATTGCATAAAGCTTTGAGAAAAAACTCAACCACGGTTTTAACTAAGAGGTCTTGTGAAAACATTACCAATTAAAATCAGAAAGCGTTTAAAAGATCATAACTCAAAGTCATTTTCTTAAGACTACTCAGATAGGAACTTTCTTAGAAAGACTAAGTTCTTAGAAACTTAATCTTCTCAGAAAGCTATTTCCGCTGCAAGCTCTTAAATCCACCTTCTGAGTAAAAACAGTTTTCTAAGTAAAAAGTTTTAAAAGGTAATTTTCAAAACTTGCACGATTCAACCCCCCCTTCTCGTGCACACATACACTTTCAATTGGTATCAGAGCTCGGTCCTTAAGGGGTTGAGCACTTAGCAGTGTCAAGGAAAAAGATCCACGAAAGGAAATATGAATTCACCAGCTGCATTCATATCAGATGGGGCTTCAATAAACAGACCTCCGATGTTTCTTGGAGACAGCTTCGATTACTGGCGTGACAGGATGACGCTGTTCATCAAGCACACCAGTCTGGACTTATGGGATAGGATCGAGAATGGAGACTATCAGCCTCTGCAGACAATTACAGAGGATGCTGTAGTTGCAACAGACGCTGAGCCAGGAGTGGCACCTCCAGCACTCAGAACCTATACAAAACGGGTCCCTAAGGACGAATGGACTCAAGAGATGAAGGAGAAAATACAACTCAACTTCAAAGCCAAGTATATTCTCCTCTGTGCTTTACCCAAAGTAGAATATGACAAAATTGTGTCATGTGATACTGCACAAGAGATTTGGGAAAGACTTCATATGCTGCACGAAGGTAATGACGAAGTCAAGGAAACAAAAATCTCAATGCTCGTACACAAATACGAATCCTTCAGCATGCAGCCTGAGGAAACTATTGACAGCATGTCAATAAGATTTCTCCATATCATCAATCAGCTGAAAGTCTTGGGAAAGACTTATTCAAACGCTGAGATGGTAAGAAAAATCCTCAGAAGCCTTTCTGCAAAATGGCGTCCTAAGGTCACAGCAATCCAGGAAGCCAAGGATCTAAACCAGCTAGGTTTGGATGTACTATTTGGTTCGCTCAGAACGCATGGGATCGAACTGGAAGGGTTGCTCGGAGGACCATCCGCTTCCTCCAGACCTCAGAAGGGATTGGCTCTGAACAGTCAAGTCAGAAAGTCTTCCAAAGCTTTCAAAGCTGAAGAAGCTTCTGAGTCTGACAATGATGAAGGCTCAGAATCCGACGAAGACGACATCTCTCTCCTAGTAAAGAAAATGAAGAAAGCCTGGAGAAAGAGACCAAACAAAAGCAAGGAATTCACTCCTAAGAAAGGAAAGTCAAAGTCCTCAGATGCCACATGCTTTGGATGTGGAGAAAAAGGCCACTTCAAAACGGAGTGTCCACAAAACAAAGGGAAGAAGAAATTCATTCCCAGAAAGAAAAAGAAGGCAATGGCTGCAACCTGGAGTGATTCAGAAGACGAAGCTTCTGAAGCAGCAAGTGAGGAAGAAGAAGCCAATGTGTGCTTCATGGCAGGAACTGACTACATTCTGGAAACAGAATCTGAATCAGAAGAGGTACAAAATTCCCCTCCTCTTTCATACTCATACGATGAGCTTTCAGAACTCTATTATGATCTTCTGAAAGACTCAAACGAGTTAGCTAACAGTTTCAGCGACCTTAAAAAAATCTTTTAAAAACACAGAAGCTGAAAATGCAAGACTAACTCAAGAAGTTCAGAAACCTAAGGCTTGAAAGAGACGACTTCAAAGGTAGATACCTTGAAATTCATAACCTGTATCAAGCATTAGAAAGTTTGTCTTCAATCACAGTAGAAAAGGCTGAAAAGGCCATGATCGAACTGCAAAAGACAAATGAACTTCTAACCTCTGACTTAGTTAAGATGGTAAATGGTGAAAAGATGCTAAGTCTTTTGCTTGGGGGTCAAAGACCCTATAAAGACAAAAGCGGTCTTGGATATGAAGAAGTCTTTGAACCACATAATCTTGATCCACTCTTAACTAAATCACCCCGCATGTGCATTGCATGTTTTAAGAGTGGTCATGGTTCTGAAAAATGCCCTATGTTGAAAAAGGGAAAAATCTCTAAGCCTCAGAAGGCTAAGAAGAAAACTCAGAAAGCAAAATCTTCTAAGAAGACTGACCCCTCTCATAAGGGTAAAACTTCTCAGAAAGCAAGTGCTTCTGAAAAGGGCAAACAAAAGGTCTCTGACTCTCAAAACCATGACCCTTCTAAGAAAAGAAGGCAAAAATCCAAGAAAGCTAACAAGCAAGGACCCAACAAAGAATGGGTACCTAAATCTGTTAACTTTGTGACTACAGGTGCATCATCAAGCGCTGCTCCACCACCACGATGAGCAGTGGTATCTTGACAGTGGCTGCTCAAGGCACATTACTGGAAGCAAGCACTGGTTCAGAAGTCTCAAGCCCAAGAAAGGCGGAACAGTGCGATTCGGTGATGGCGCTAAGGGGAGAGTCACTGCAATCGGAGATGTTGGTAAGGATTCCTCTCACCAAATCTCAGATGTACTTTTTGGTCGATGGCTTAACTCACAATCTATTAAGCATTAGTCAATTTTGTGACAAAAGGCTTAAAGGTTGAGTTTTATGCCAAGTATTGTCATGTGATTAATCTCACAAATGACAAGATCGTTCTGGAAGGAAAAACGTGTTGGTAACATTTATGTTATCCATCTGGATGATCTAAAGGATCAAAATGTGGAATGCCTTGTCTCTGTCCAAGAAGACAAATGGCTATGACATAAGAAACTTGGTCATGCCCATATGAGACTTCTTCTGAACTCTCTTAGAAAGGACTTGTAAAGGGCCTTCCCAGAATTAAGTATCAGAAGGATGCAACCTGCGACTTCTGTGAAAAAGGGAAACAGACCAAGGCTTCCTTTCCCAGTAAAAGTGGTATTTCTACTCAGAAACCAC
>CM024264.1:20232330-20246883 GCA_013621005.1 Aeschynomene evenia | reverse complement strand
GTCTTACTTTGGTCAATGGCTCCATTTTAGTCACTAGGAAAATTTAGATAACCAAAGGATGATGTATGGAGCCTATTTTGGTCCTAATGGAGTGTATTGAGCACATTTTGTCTTACTTTAGTCAATGGCCCAATTTTAGTCACTAGAAAGATTTAGATAACCAAAGGATGATGTAATGAGCCTATTTTGGTCCTAATTGAGTGTATTGAGCATCATTTGGTCTTACTTTGGTCAATGGCGCCATTTTAGTCACTAGGAAGGTTTAGATAGCCAAAGGATGATGTATTGAGCCTATTTTGTCCTAATTGAGTGTATTGAGCATCATTTTGGTCTTACTTTGGTCAATGGCTCCATTTTAGTCACTAGGAAGGTTTAGATAGCCAATGGACGATGTAATGAGCCTATTTTAGTCCTAATTGAGTGTATTGAGCATCATTTGGTCTTACTTTGGTCAATGGCTCCATTTTAGTCACTAGGATGGTTTAGATAGCCAAAGGACGATGTAATGAGCCTATTTTAGTCCTAATTGAGTGTATTGAGCATCATTTGGTCTTACTTTGGTCAATGGCTCCATTTTAGTCACTAGGAAGGTTTAGATAGCCAAAGGATGATGTATTGAGCCTATTTTAGTCCTAATTGAGTGTATTGAGCATCATTTGGTCTTACTTTGGTCAATGGCTCCATTTTAGTCACTAGGAAGGTTTAGATAGCCAAAGGACGATGTAATGAGCCTATTTTAGTCCTAATTGAGTGTATTGAGCATCATTTGGTCTTACTTTGGTCAATGGCTCCATTTTAGTCACTAGGATGTTGTAAATAACCAAAGGACGATGTAATGAGCCTATTTTGGTCCTAATTGAGTGTATTGAGCTTCATTAGGTCTTACTTTGATCAATTCTTCCATTTTAGTCACTAGGAAAGTTTAGATAACCAAAGGATGATGTATGGAGCCTATTTTGGTCCTAATGGAGTGTATTGAGCGACATTTTGTCTTACTTTAGTCAATGGCCCAATTTTAGTCACTAGAAAGATTTAGATAACCAAAGGATGATGTAATGAGCCTATTTTTGGTCCTAATTGAGTGTATTGAGCATCATTTGGTCTTACTTTGGTCAATGCTCCATTTTAGTCACTAGGAAGGTTTAGATAGCCAAAGGATGATGTATTGAGCCTATTTTAGTCCTAATTGAGTGTATTGAGCATCATTTGGTCTTACTTTGGTCAATGGCTCCATTTTAGTCACTAGGAAGTTTAGATAGCCAAAGGATGATGTATGAGCCTATTTTAGTCCTAATTGAGTGTATTGAGCATCATTTGGTCTTACTTTGGTCAATGGCTCCATTTTAGTCACTAGGATGTTGTAAATAACCAAAGGACGATGTAATGAGCCTATTTTGGTCCTAATTGAGTGTATTGAGCTTCATTAGGTCTTACTTTGGTCAATTCATCCATTTTAGTTACTAGGAAGGTTTAGATAACGAAAGGATGATGTAATGAGCCTATTTTTGGTCCTAATAGAGTGTATTGAGCTCCATTTGGTCTTACTTTGGTCAATGACTCCATTTTAGTCACTAGGAAGGTTTAGATAACCAAAGGATGATGCAATGAGTCTATTTTGGTCCTAATTGAGTGTATTGAGCTTCATTAGGTCTTACTTTGATCAATTCTTCCATTTTAGTCGTTAGGAAGGTTAAGATAACCACAGGATGATGTAATGAGCGTTTTTGGTCCTAATTTTGTGTATTGAGCTCCATTTGGTCTACTTTAGTCAATGGCTCCATTTTAGTCTCTAGGATGTTGTAGATAACCAAAGGATGATGTAATGAGCCTATTTTGGTCCTAATTGAGTGTATTGTGCTTCATTAGGTCTTACTTTGATCAATTCTTTCATTTTAGTCACCAGGAAGGTTTAGATAACCAAAGGATGATGTAATGAGCCTTTTTGGTCCTAATTGAGTGTATTGAGCTCCATTTGGTCTTACTTTCGTCAATGGCTCCATTTTAGTCACTAGGAAGGTTTAGATAGCCAAAGAATGATGTAATGAGCCTATTTTATTTCTAATGAGGTATTGAGCATCATTTGGTCTTACTTTGGTAATGGCTCCATTTTAGTCACTAGGATGTTGTAGATAACAAAGGTTGATGTAATGAGCCTATATTGGTCCTAATTGAGTGTATTGAGCATCATTTGGTCTTACTTTGGTCAATGGCTCCATATTAGTCACTAGGATGTTGTAGATAGCCAAAGGATGATGTTATGAGCATTTGGTCCTAATTGAGTGTATTGAGCATCATTTGGTCTTACTTTGGTCAATGGCTCAATTTTAGTCACTAGGAAGGTTTAGATAGCCAAAGGATGATGTATTGAGCATATTTTAGTCCTAATTGAGTGTATTGAGCATCATTTGGTCTTACTTTGGTCAATGGCTCCATTTTAGTCACTAGGAAAGTTTAGATAGCCAAAGGACGATGTAATGAGCCTATTTTAGTCCTATTGAGTGTATTGAGCATCATTTGGTCTTACTTTGGTCAATGGCTCCATTTAGTCACTAGGATGTTGTAAATAACAAAGGACGATGTAATGAGCCTATTTTGGTCCTAATTGAGTGTATTGAGCTTCATTAGGTCTTACTTTGATCAATTCTTCCATTTTAGTCACTAGGAAAGTTTAGATAACCAAAGGATGATGTATGGAGCCTATTTTGGTCCTAATGGAGTGTATTGAGCGACATTTTGTCTTACTTTAGTCAATGGCCCAATTTTACTCACTAGAAAGATTTAGATAACCAAAGGATGATGTAATGAGCCTATTTTGGTCCTAATTGAGTGTATTGAGCATCATTTGGTCTTACTTTGGTCAATGGCTCCATTTTAGTCACTAGGAAGGTTTAGATAGCCAAAGGATGATGTATGAGCCTATTTTAGTCCTAATTGAGTGTATTGAGCATCATTTGTCTTACTTTGGTCAATGGCTCCATTTTAGTCACTAGGAAGATTTAGATAGCAAAGGATGATGTATTGAGCCTATTTAGTCCTAATTGAGTGTATTGAGCATCATTTGGTCTTACTTTGGTCAATGGCTCCATTTTAGTCACTAGGATGTTGTAAATAACCAAAGGACGATGTAATGAGCCTATTTGGTCCTAATTGAGTGTATTGAGCTTCATTAGGTCTTACTTGATCAATTCTTCCATTTTAGTCACTAGGAAAGTTTAGATAACCAAAGGATGATGTAATGAGCCCATTTTGGTCCTAATAGAGTGTATTGAGCTCCATTTGGTCTTACTTTGGTCAATGACTCCATTTTAGTCACTAGGAAGGTTTAGATAACCAAAGGATATGCAATGAGTCTATTTTTGGTCCTAATTGAGTGTATTGAGCTTCATTAGGTCTACTTTGATCAATTCTTCCATTTTAGTCGTTAGGAAGGTTAAGATAACCACAGGATGATGTAATGAGCGTATTTTGGTCCTAATTTGTGTATTGAGCTCCATTTGGTCTTACTTTAGTCAATGGCTCCATTTTAGTCTCTAGGATGTTGTAGATAACCAAAGATGATGTAATGAGCCTATTTTGGTCCTAATTGAGTGTATTGTGCTTCATTAGGTCTTACTTTGATCAATTCTTTCATTTTAGTCACCAGGAAGGTTTAGATAACCAAAGGATGATGTAATAAGCCTTTTTTGGTCGTAATTGAGTGTATTGAGCTCCATTTGGTCTTACTTTGGTCAATGGCTCCATTTAGTCACTAGGAAGGTTTAGATAGCCAAAGAATGATGTAATGAGCCTATTTTATTTCTAATTGAGTGTATTGAGCATCATTTGTCTTACTTTGGGTAAATGCTCCATTTTAGTCACTAGGATGTTGTAGATAACCAAGGTTGATGTAATGAGCCTATATTGGTCCTAATTGAGTGTATTGAGCATCATTTGGTCTTACTTTGGTCAATGGCTCCATATTAGTCACTAGATTGTAGATAGCCAAGGATGATGTAATGAGCCTATTTTTGTCCTAATTGAGTGTATTGAGCATCATTTGGTCTTACTTTGGTCAATAGCTCCATTTAGTCACTAGGAAGGTTTAGATAGCAAAGATGATGTATTGAGCATATTTTAGTCCTAATTGAGTGTATTGAGCATCATTTGGTCTTACTTTGGTCAATGGCTCCATTTTGTCACTAGGAAGGTTTAGATAGCCAAAGGACGATGTAATAAGCCTATTTTAGTCCTAATTGAGTGTATTGAGCATCATTTGGTCTTACTTTGGTCAATGGCTCCATTTTAGGCACTAGGATGTTGTAAATAACCAAAGGATGATGTAATGAGCCTATTTTGGTCCTAATTGAGTGTATTGAGCTTCATTAGGTCTACTTTGATCCAATTCTCCACTTTAGTCACTAGGAAAGTTTAGATAACCAAAGGATGATGTAATGAGCCCATTTTGGTCCTAATTGAGTGTATTGAGCTCCATTTGGTCTTACTTTGGTCAATGACTCCATTTTAGTCACTAGGAAGGTTTAGATAACCAAAGGATGATGCAATGAGTCTATTTTGTCCTAATTGAGTGTATTGAGCTTCATAGGTCTTACTTTGATTAATTTTCTATTTAGTATTAGAAGGTTAAGATAACCACAGGATGATGTAATGAGCGTATTTTGGTCCTAATTTGTGTATTGAGCTCCATTTGTCTTACTTTGGTCAATGGCTCCATTTTAGTCTCTAGGATGTTGTAATAACCAAAGGATGATGTAATGAGCCTATTTGGTCCTAATGAGTGTATTGTGCTTCATTAGGTCTTACTTTGATCAATTCTTCCATTTTATCACCAGAAGTTTAGATAGCCAAAGGACATGTAATGAGCCTATTTAGTCCTAATTGAGTGTATGAGCATCGTTGGTCTTACTTTGGTCAATGGCTCCATTTTAGTCACTAGGATGTTGTAGATAACCAAAGGATGATGTAATGGCCTATTTTGTCCTAATTGAGTGTATTGAGTTTCATTAGGTCTTACTTGATCAGTTCTTCCATTTAGTCACTAGAAAGTTTAGATAACCAAAGGATATGTAATGAGCCTATTTTGGTCCTAATTGAGTGTATTGAGCTCCATTTGGTCTTACTTTGGTCAATGACTCCATTTTAGTCACTAGGAAGGTTTATATAACCAAAGGATGATGTAATGAGCCTATTTTGTCCTAATTGAGTTATTGAGCATCATTTGGTCTTACTTTGGTCAATGCTCCATTTTAGTCACTAGGAAGGTTTAGATAGCCAAAGGATGATGTATTGAGCCTATTTTAGTCCTAATTGAGTGTACTGAGCATCATTTGGTCTTACTTTGGTTAATGGCTCCATTTAGTCACTAGGAAGGTTTAGATAGCCAAAGTATGATGTATTGAGCATATTTTAGTCCTAATTGATGTATTGAGCATCATTTGTCTTACTTTGGTCAATGGCTCCATTTTTGTCACTAGAAGGTTTAGATAGCCAAAGGACGATGTAATGAGCCTATTTTAGTCCTAATTGAGTGTATTGAGCATCATTGGTCTTACTTTGGTCAATGACTCCATTTTAGTCACTAGGAAGGTTTAGATATCCAAAGGATGATGCAATGAGTCTATTTTGGTCTAATTGAGGTATTGATCTTCATTAGGTCTTACTTTGATCAATTCTTCTATTTTAGTCATTAGGAAGGTTAAGATAACCACAGGATGATTAATGAGCGTATTTGGTCCTAATTTTGTGTATTGAGCTCCATTTGGTCTTACTTTGGTCAATGGCTCCATTTTAGTCTCTAGGATGTTGTAGATAACCAAGGATGATGTAATGAGCCTATTTTGTCTAATTGAGTGTATTGTGCTTCATTAGGTCTTACTTTGATCAATTCTTCAATTTAGTCCCCAGAGGTTTAGATAGCCAAAGGACGATGTAATGAGCCTATTTTAGTCCTAATTGAGTGTATTGGCATCGTTTGGTCTTACTTTGGTCAATGGCTCCATTTTAGTCTCTAGGATGTTGTAGATAACCAAAGGATGATGTAATGAGCCTATTTGGTCCTAATTGAGTGTATTGAGCTTCATTAGGTCTTACTTTGATCAATTCTTCCACTTTAGTCACTAGGAAGTTTAGATAACCAAAGGATGATGTAATGAGCCCATTTTGGTCCTAATTGAGGTATTGAGCTCCATTTGGTCTTACTTTGGTCAATGACTCCATTTTAGTCACTAGGAAGTTAGATAACCAAAGGATGATGCAATGAGTCTATTTTGGTCCTAATTGAGTGTATTGAGCTTCATTAGGTCTTACTTTGATCATTCTTCTATTTTAGTCATTAGGAAGGTTAAATAACCACAGGATGATGTAATGAGTGTATTTTGGTCCTAATTTTGTGTATTGAGCTCCATTTGGTCTTACTTTGGTCAATGGCTCCATTTTAGTCTCTAGGATGTTGTAGATAACCAAAGGATGATGTAATGAGCCTATTTTGGTCCTAATTGAGTGTATGTGCTTCATTAGGTCTTACTTTGATCAATTCTTCCATTTTAGTCACCAGGAAGGTTAGATAGCCAAAGGACGATGTAATGAGCCTATTTTAGTCCTAATTGAGTATTTGGCATCGTTTGGTCTTACTTTGGTCAATGGCTCCATTTTAGTCACTAGGATTGTAGATAACCAAAGGATGATGTAATGGCCTATTTTAGTCCTAATTGAGTGTATTGACTCATTAGTCTTACTTTGATCAATTCATCCATTTAGTCACTAGGAAAGTTTAGATAACCAAAGGATGATGTAATGAGCCTATTTTGGTCCTAATTGAGTGTATTGAGCTCCATTTGTCTTACTTTGGTCAATGACTCCATTTTAGTCACAAGAAGTTTAGGTAACCAAAGGATGATGCAATGAGCCTATTTTGTCCTAATTGAGTTATTGAGCTTCATTATGTCTTACTTGATCTATTCTTCCATTTTAGTCACTAGGAAGGTTAAGATAACCACAGGATGATGTAATGAGCGTATTTTGGTCCTAACTTGTGTATTGAGCTCCATTTGGTCTTACTTTGTCAATGGCTCCATTTAGTCAGTAGGAAAATTAGATAACCAAAGGATGATATATGGAGCCTATTTTGTCCTAATGGAGTGTATTGAGCGACATTTTGTCTTACTTTAGTCAATGGCCCAATTTTAGTCACTAGAAAGATTTAGATAACCAAAGGATGATGTAATGAGCCTATTTGGTCCTAATTGAGTGTATTGAGCATCATTTGGTCTTACTTTGTCAATGGCTCCATTTTAGTCACTAGGAAGGTTTAGATAGCAAAGGATGATGTATTGAGCCTATTTAGTCCTAATTGAGTGTATTGAGCATCATTTGTCTTACTTGGTCAATGCTCCATTTTAGTCACTAGGAAGGTTAGATAGCCAATGACATGTAATGAGCCTATTTTAGTCCTAATTGAGTGTATTGAGCATCATTTGGTCTTACTTTGGTCAATGGCTCCATTTTAGTCACTAGGAAGGTTTAGATAGCCAAAGACGATGTAATGAGCCTATTTTAGTCCTAATTGAGTGTATTGAGCATCGTTTGGTCTTACTTTGGTCAATGCTCCATTTTAGTCACTAGGAAGGTTTAGATAGCCAAAGGACGATGTAATGAGCCTATTTTAGTCCTAATTCAGTTGTATTGAGCATCGTTTGGTCTTACTTTGGTCAATGGTCCATTTTAGTCACTAGGATGTTGTAGATAACCAAAGGATGATGTAATGGGCCTATTTTGGTCCTAATTGAGTGTATTGAGATTCATTAGGTCTTACTTTGATCAATTCTTCCATTTTAGTCAGTAGGAAAGTTTAGATAACCAAAGGATGATGTAATGAGCCTATTTTGTCCTAATTGAGTGTATTGAGCTCCATTTGGTCTTACTTTGGTCAATGACTCCATTTAGTCACTAGGAAGGTTTAGATAACCAAAGATGATGCAATGAGCCTATTTTGGTCCTAATTGAGTGTATTGAGCTCATTAGGTCTTACTTTGATCTATCTTCCATTTTAGTCACTAGGAAGGTTAAGATAACCACAGATGATGTAATGAGCGTATTTTGGTCCTAATTTTGTGTATTGAGCTCCATTTGTCTTACTTTGGTCATGGCTCCATTTTAGTCACTAGGAAGGTTTTGATAGCCAAAGAATGATGTAATGAGCCTATTTTAGTCCTAATTGAGTGTATTGAGCATCATTTGGTCTTACTTTGGTCAATGGCTCCATTTAAGTCACTAGGAAGGTTTAGATAGCCAAGGATGATGTATTGAGCCTATTTTAGTCCTAATTGAGTGTATTGAGCATCATTTGGTCTTACTTTGGTCAATGGCTCCATTTTAGTCACTAGGAAGGTTAGATAGCCAAAGGACGATGTAATGAGCCTATTTTAGTCCTAATTGAGTGTATTGAGCATCATTTTTCTTACTTTGGTCAATGGCTCCATTTTAGTCACTAGGATGTTGTAAATAACCAAAGGACGATGTAATGAGCCTATTTTGGTCCTAATTGAGTGTATTGAGCTTCATTAGGTCTTACTTTGATCAATTCTTCCATTTTAGTCACTAGGAAAGTTTAGATAACCAAAGGATGATGTAATGAGCCCATTTTGGTCCTAATAGAGTGTATTGAGCTCCATTTGGTCTTACTTTGGTCAATGACTCCATTTTAGTCACTAGGAAGGTTTAGATAACCAAAGGATGATGCAATGAGTCTATTTTGCTCCTAATTGAGTGTATTGAGCTTCATTAGGTCTTACTTTGATCAATTCTTCCATTTTAGTCATTAGGAAGGTTAAGATAACCACAGGATGATGTAATGAGCGTATTTTGGTCCTAATTTTGTATATTGAGCTCCATTTGGTCTTACTTTAGTCAATGGCTCCATTTTAGTCTCTAGGATGTTGTAGATAACCAAAGGATGATGTAATGAGCCTATTTTGGTCCTAATTGAGTGTATTGTGCTTCATTAGGTCTTACTTTGATCAATTCTTTCGTTTTAGTCACTAGGAAGGTTTAGATAACCAAAGGATGATGTAATGAGCCTTTTTTTGGTCCTAATTGAGTGTATTGAGCTCCATTTGGTCTTACTTTGGTCAATGGTCCCATTTTAGTCACTAGGAAGGTTTAGATAGCCAAAGAATGATGTAATGAGCCTATTTGTCCTAATTGAGTGTATTGAGCATCATTTGGTCTTACTTTGGTCAATGGCTCCATTTTAGTCACTAGGATTGTAGATAACCAAAGGATGATGTAATGAGCCTATTTTGGTCCTAATTGAGTGTATTGAGCTTCATTAGGTCTTATTTCAATTCTTCCATTTTGTCACTAGGAAGGTTTAGATAACAAGGATGATGTAATGAGCTATTTTGGTCCTAATTAGTGTATTGAGCTCATTTGGTCTTACTTTGGTCAATGGCTCCATTTAAGTCACTCGGAAGGTTTAGATAACCAAAGGATGATGTAATGAGCCTATTTTGGTCCTAATTGAGTGTATTGAGCTCATTTGGTCTTACTTTGGTCAATGGCTCCATTTTAGTCACTAGGAAGGTTTAGATAACCAAAGGATGATGTAATGAGCCTATTTTGGTCCTAATTGAGTGTATTGAGCTCATTTGGTCTTACTTTGGTCAATGGCTCCATTTTAGTCACTAGGAAGGTTTAGATAGCCAAAGGATGATGTATTGAGCCTATTTTAGTCCTAATTGAGTGTATTGAGCATCATTTGGTCTTACTTTGGTCAATGGCTCCATTTTAGTCACTAGGATGTTGTAGATAACCAAAGGATGATGCCTATTTTGGTCCTAATTGAGTGTATTGAGCATCATTTGGTCTTACTTTGGTCAATGGCTCCATTTTAGTCACTAGGAAGGTTTAGATAGCCAAAGGATGATGTATTGAGCCTATTTTAGTCCTAATTGAGTGTATTGAGCATCATTTGGTCTTACTTTGAATGGCTCCATTTAGTCACTAGGAAGGTTAGATAGCCAAAGGACGATGTAATGAGCCTATTTTAGTCCTAATTGAGTGTATTGAGCATCATTTGGTCTTACTTTGGTCAATGGCTCCATTTTGTCACTAGGATGTTGTAGATAACCAAAGGATGATAATGGGCCTATTTTGGTCCTAATTGAGTGTATTGAGCTTCATTAGGTCTTACTTTGATCAATTTTCCATTTTAGTCACTAGGAAAGTTTAGATAACCAAAGGATGATGTAATGAGCCATTTTGGTCCTAATTGAGTGTATTGAGCTCCATTTGGTCTTACTTTGGTCAATGACTCCATTTTAGTCACTAGGAAGGTTTAGATAACCAAAGGATGATGTAATGAGCCTATTTTGGTCCTAATTGAGTGTATTGAGCTCATTTGGTCTTACTTTGGTCAATGGCTCCATTTTAGTCACTAGGAAGGTTTAGATAGCCAAAGGATGATGTAATGAGCCTATTTTGTCCTAATTGAGTGTATTGAGCATCATTTGGTCTTACTTTGGTCAATGGCTCCATTTTAGTCACTAGGAAGGTTTAGATAGCCAAAGGAATGTAATGAGCCTATTTTCCTAATTGAGTGTATTGAGCATCATTTGGTCTTACTTTGGTCAATGGCTCCATTTTAGTCACTAGGATGTTGTAGATAACCAAAGGATGATATTATGAGCCTATTTTGGTCCTAATTGAGTGTATTGAGCTTCATTAGGTCTTACTTTGATCAATTCTTCCATTTAGTCAGTAGGAAAGTTTAGATAACCAAAGGATGATGTAATGAGCCTTTTTGGTCCTAATTGAGTGTATTGAGCTCCATTTGGTCTTACTTTGGTCAATGACTCCATTTTAGTCACTAGGAAGGTTTAGATAACCAAAGGATGATGCAATGAGCCTATTTGGTCCTAATTGAGTGTATTGAGCTTCATTAGGTCTTACTTTGATCATTCTTCCATTTTAGTCACTAGGAAGGTTAGATAACCAAGGATGATGTAATGAGCGTATTTTGGTCCTAATTGAGTATTGAGCCATTTGGTCTTACTTTGGTCAATGGCTCCATTTTAGTCACTAGGACGGTTTAGATAGCCAAAGAATGATGTAATGAGCCTATTTTAGTCCTAATTGAGTGTATTGAGCATCATTTGGTCTTACTTTGGTTAATGGCTCCATTTTAGTCACTAGGATGTTGTAGATAACCAAAGGATGATGTAATGAGCCTATTTTGGTCCTAATTGAGTGTATTGAGCTTCATTAGGTCTTACTTTGATCAATTCTTTTTAGTCACTAGGAAGGTTTAGATAACAAAAGGATGATGTAATGACCTTTTTGGTCCTAATTGAGTGTATTGAGCTCCATTTGGTCTTACTTTGGTCAATGGCTCCATTTTAGTCACTAGGAAGGTTTAGATAGCCCAAAGGATGATGTAATGAGCCTATTTTAGTCCTAATTGAGTGTATTGAGCATCATTTGGTCTTACTTTGGTCAATGGCTCCATTTTAGTCACTAGGAAGGTTTAGATAGCCAAAGGATGATGTAATGAGCCTATTTTGTCCTAATTGAGTGTATTGAGCATCATTTGGTCTTACTTTGGTCAATGGCTCCATTTTAGTCACTAGGATGTTGTAGATACCAAAGGATGATGTAATGAGCCTATTTTGGTCCTAATTGAGTGTATTGAGCTCATTTGGTCTTACTTTGGTCAATGGCTCCATTTTAGTCACTAGGATGTTGTAGATAACCAAAGGATGATGTAATGAGCCTATTTTGGTCCTAATTGAGTGTATTGAGCTTCATTAGGTCTTACTTTAATCAATTCTTTTTAGTCTCTAGGAAGGTTTATAACAAAGGATGATGTAATGAACCTATTTTGGTCCTAATTGAGTGTATTGAGCTCCATTTGGTCTTACTTTGGTCAATGGCTCCATTTAAGTCACTCGGAAGGTTTAGATAACCAAAGGATGATATAATGAGCCTATTTTTGTCCTAATTTAGTGTATTGAGCTCATTGGTCTTACTTTGGTCAATGGCTCCATTTTAGACACTAGGAAGGTTTAGATAACCAAAGGATGATGTAATGAGCCTATTTTGGTCCTAATTGAGTGTATTGAGCATCATTTGGTCTTACTTTGGTCAATGGCTCCATTTTAGTCACTAGGAAGGTTTAGATAGCCAAAGGATGATGTATTGAGCCTATTTTAGTCCTAATTGAGTGTATTGAGCATCATTTGGTCTTACTTTGGTCAATGGCTCCATTTTAGTCACTAGGAAGGTTTAGATAACCAAAGGAGATGTAATGAGCCTATTTGGTCCTAATTGAGTGTATTGAGCATCATTTGGTCTTACTTTGGTCAATGGCTCCATTTTAGTCACTAGGATGTTTAGATAACCAAAGGATGATGTAATGAGCCTATTTTGGTCCTAATTGAGTGTATTGAGCATCATTTGGTCTTACTTTGGTCAATGGCTCCATTTTAGTCACTAGGAAGGTTTAGATAGCCAAAGGATGATGTATTGAGCCTATTTTAGTCCTAATTGAGTGTATTGAGCATCATTTGGTCTTACTTTGGTCAATGGCTCCATTTTAGTCACTAGGAAGGTTTAGATAGCCAAAGGACGATGTAATGAGCCATTTTAGTCCTAATTGAGTGTATTGAGCATCATTTGGTCTTACTTTGGTCAATGGCTCCATTTTAGTCACTAGGATGTTGTAGATAACCAAAGGATGATGTAATGAGCCTATTTTGGTCCTAATTGAGTGTATTGAGCATCATTTGGTCTTACTTTGGTCAATGGCTCCATTTTAGTCACTAGGATGTTAGATAACCACCTATTTTGGTCCTATTGAGTGTATTGAGCTTCATTAGGTCTTACTTTGATCAATTCTCCATTTTAGTCACTAGGAAAGTTAGATAACCAAAGGATGATGTAATGAGCCTATTTTGGTCCTAATTGAGTGTATTGAGCTCCATTTGGTCTTACTTTGGTCAATGACTCCATTTTAGTCACTAGGAAGGTTTAGATAACCAAAGGATGATGCAATGAGCCTATTTTGGTCCTAATTGAGTGTATTGAGCTCATTTGGTCTTACTTTGGTCAATGGCTCCATTTAGTCACTAGGAAGTTTAGATAACCAAAGGATGATGTAGAGCCTATTTTGGTCCTAATTGAGTGTATTGAGCTCATTTGGTCTTACTTTGGTCAATGGCTCCATTTTAGTCACTAGGAAGGTTTAGATAACCAAAGGATGATGTAATGAGCCTATTTTGGTCCTAATTGAGTGTATTGAGCATCATTTGGTCTTACTTTGNAGAAGAGAAGTGATTTAAGATCTTGGTCAAAATGTAAGCTCCAGAACCCTTCTGAGAGAATTAAGCACAATTCTCTTAGAGTCATGAAAGTTTTAATGATAACAAGGTAAGCCATAAGTATAAATTTTACTTAAGGTTTTGCTAATATGTGCGCTAAGTGTCTCAGAAAGCTATAAGTTATTGCAATGCCATGAGCAAAGACAAAGACAAAACATCAAGTAACCTCGAGATGAATTGATAAAAGCATAGCGCCAAAGATATCAGAAAGGATATCTCAGAAGCGCAGAAGGTGAAAACATGTTTCTGAGGAAAGAACACTGTCGCCTCAGAAGGGTCTCAGAAGACCTAGCGACTAGGAGTTCTCAGAAGGGTCTTCCTCAGAAGGTTAGCCTCAGAAGTCCGTACAACTCTTAGAAGGTTGAACTCAGAAGCAACAAGTGTCTGGACTCAAGGAAGTGCAAACAGACTCAGAAAGCTCGCTACAACTAGCCAAGGAAGTGGGAACACGCGCACTGTGCAGTTCTGAAAAGTTCCTCATTTTGCGCTGACTGTAGCAGGGAGCCGTTCTGAAAAGGACACAGCCACATAAGCAAGTGAAAGCCTCTAATTTCGCGGCTCTTTGATGCCTATATATGAGTTCAATTCCAGAGCAATGTGACGAAACTCTTGCACTAAAATCTTGATTAAACGTGCCAAAACTCTGTTGAATTGAAAATCATTTTGCGAAAACTTAGAACTTTCTCAGAAAGACAATTTTTACGAATTGTTTTTCTAACTTTGCAAAATCTTCTAGTTCTGAATTGGTGTAAATTCTTACATTTGTAAGTTAATCCTAGAAGTCTACTAAGTGTAAAACTAGGTTTGTAACTTAGTCTTGGTAGTTGTTTTCGATCAAAACAAACTTTCTGAAAACGCTAAGTCCTTCGTTGTTTGAAGGCAGTTTTAAGTCCTCTAGTGTTTGAGGCAAGGAAGTCCTCTGTTGTGAGGCAAGGAAGTCCTTAATTCAGGCAAGGAAGTCCTCTGTTGTGAGGCAAGGAAGTCCTCTGTTGTGAGGCAAGGAAGTCCTTAATTGTTTAAGGCAAGGAAGTCCTCTAGTGTGAGGCAAGGAAAATCCACTTCGGGTTGTGAAAGTGGTGGAAGTCCTTTACGTGGTAAAGGCAGTGTTGTCTGGGAAGGCACATTAAGAGAATATCTAAGAACTCTCAACTAAGGTTGAGGACTGGAGTAGGTTGGTTATAAC
>CM024264.1:20221666-20232154 GCA_013621005.1 Aeschynomene evenia | reverse complement strand
TCTCAGATAGGAACTTTCTCAGAAAGACTAAGTCCAGAAACTTAATCCTCTCAGAAAGCTATTTCCGCTGCAAGCTCTTAAATCCACCTTCTGAGTAAAAACAGCTTTCTAAGTAAAATTTTAAAAGGTAATTTTCAAAACTTGCACGATTCAACCCCCCTTCTCGTGCACACATACACTTCAATTGCATCAAGAGCTCGGTCCTTAAGGGTTGAGCACTTAGCAGTGTCAAGGAAAAAGATCCACGAAAGGAAATATGAATTCACCAGCTGCATTCATATCAGATGGGGCTCAATAACAGACCTCCGATGTTTCTTGGAGACAGCTTCGACTACTGCGTGACAGGATGACGCTTCATCAAGCACACCAGTCTGGACTTATGGGATAGGATCGAGAATGGAGACTATCAGCCTCTGCAGACAATTAGAGGATGTTGTAGTTGCAACAGACGCTGAGCCAGGAGTGGCACCTCCAGCACTCAGAACCTACACAAGACGGGTCCCTAAGGACGAATGGACTCAAGAGATAAGGAGAAATACAACTCAACTTCAAAGCCAAGTATCTCCTCTGTGCTTTACCCAAAGTAGAATATGACAAAATTGTGTCATGTGATACTGCACAAGAGATTGGGAAAGACTTCATATGCCACGAAGGTAATGACGAAGTCAAGAAACAAAAATCTCAATGCTCGTACACAAATACGAGTCCTTTAGCATGCAGCTGAGGAAACTATTGACAGCATGTCAATAAGATTTCTCCATATCATCAATCAGCTGAAAGTCTTGGGAAAGACTATTCAAACCTGAGATGGTAAGAAAAATCCTCAGAAGCCTTTCTGCAAAATGGCGTCCTAAGGTCACAGCAATCCAGGAAGCCAAGGATCTAAACCAGCTAGGTTTGGATGTACTATTTGGTTCGCTCAGAACGCATGAGATCGAACTGGAAGGGTTGCTCGGAGGACCGTCCGCTTCCTCCAGACCTCAGAAGGGATTGGCTCTGAACAGTCAAGTCAGAAAGTCTCCAAAGCTTCAAAGCTGAAGAAGCTTCTGAGTCTGACAATGAGAAGGCTCAGAATCCGACGAAGACGACATCTCTCTCCTAGTAAAGAAAATGAAGAAAGCCTGGAGAAAGAGCCAAACAAAAGCAAGGAATTCACTCCTAAGAAAGGAAAGTCAAAGCCTTCAGATGCCACATGCTTGGATGTGGAGAAAAAGGCCACTTCAAGACGGAGTGTCCACAAAACAAAGGGAAGAAGAAATTCATTCCCAGAAAGAAAAAGAAGGCAATGGCTCAACCTGGAGTGATTCAGAAGACGAAGCTTCTGAAGCAGCAAGTGAGGAAGAAGAAGCTAATGTGTGCTTCATGGCAGGAACTGACTACATTCTGGAAACAGAATCTGAGTCAGAAGAGGTACAAAATTCCCCTCCTCTTTCATACTCATACGATGAGCTCTCAGAACTCTATATGATCTTCTGAAAGACTCAAACGAGTTAGCTAACAGTTCAGCGACCTCAAAAAATCTTTTAAAAACACAGAAGCTGAAAATGCAAGACAACTCAAGAAGTTCAGAACCTAAGGCTGAAAGAGACGACTTCAAAGTAGATACCTTGAAAGTCATGACCTGTACAAGCATTAGAAAGTTTGTCTCAATCACAGTAGAAAAGGCTGAAAAGGCCATGATCGAACTGCAAAAGACAAATGAACTCTAACCTCTGACTTAGTTAAGATGGTAAATGGTGAAAAGATGCTAAGTCTTTGCTTGGGGTCAAAGACCCTATAAAGACAAAAGCGGTCTTGGATATGAAGAAGTCTTGAACCACATAATCTTGATCCACTCTTAACTAAATCACCCCGCATGCATTGCATGTTTTAAGAGTGGTCATGGTTCTGAAAAATGCCCTATGTTGAAAAAGGAAAAATCTCTAAGCCTCAGAAGGCTAAGAAAAAACTCAAAAAGCAAAATCTTCTAAGAAGACTGACCCCTCTCAGAAGGGTAAAACTTCTCAGAAAGCAAGTGCTTCTGAAAAGGGCAAACAAAAGGTCTCTGAATCTCAAAACCATGACCCTCTAAGAAAAGAAGGCAAAAGTCCAAGAAAGCTAACAAGCAAGGACCCAACAAAGAAGGTACCTAAATCTGTTAACTTTGTGACTGCAGTACATCATCAAGCGCTGCTCCACCACCACACGATGAGCAGTGGTACCTTGACAGTGGCTGCTCGAGGCACATGACTGGAAGCAAGCATTGGTTCAGAAGCCTCAAGCCCAAAAAGGCGAACAGTGCGATTCGGTGATGGAGCTAAGGGAAGAGTCACTGCAATCGGAGATGTAAGGATTCCTCTCACCAAATCTCAGATGTACTTTTGGTCGATGGCTTAACTCACAATCTATTAAGCATTAGTCAATTTTGTGACAAAGGCTTAAAGGTTGAGTTTATGCCAAGTATTGTCATGTGATTAATCTCACAAATGACAAGGTCGTTCTGGAAGGAAAACGTGTGGTAACATTTGTTACCATCTGGATGATCTAAAGGATCAAAATGTGGAATGCCTTGTCTCTATCCAAGAAGACAAATGGCTATGGCATAAGAAACTGGTCATGCCCATATGAGACTCTTTCTGAACTCTCTCAAAAGGACTTGTAAAGGCCTCCCAGAATTAAGTATCAGAAGGATGCAACCTGCGACTTCTGTGAAAAAGGGAAACAGACCAAGGCTTCCTTTCCCAGTAAAAGTATTCTACTCAGAAACCACTGGAACTGCTCCACATGGATCTCTTCGACCAACCAGAACGGCTTCCCTTTCGGAAAACGCTATGGTCTTGTCATAGTGGATGATTACTCCAGATTCACTTGGGTTTTCTTTCTAGCTCTAAGGAAGAAACTTTGAGAAGTTCAAAGCATTTGCGAAAAGAGTTTCAACTGAAAAGGATCGCACATTCATGCCATTAGATCAGATCATGGGGTGAATTTTGAGAATCATGCGTTTGAAAAGCTTTGTGAAAATCTGGGCATTGCTCACGAATTCTCATCTCCCAGAACTCCTCAACAAAATGGAGTAGCTGAGAGGAAGAATCGAAGCCTTCAAGAGATGGCAAGAACAATGCTCTAGAAAGTGGACTTCAAAAGGTTCTGGGCTGAAGCAGTTAATACTTCATGCTACATTCAGAATCGAGTCTTTCTGAGACCAATTCTGAAAAAGACACCTTACGAGCTGTGGAAGAATAAAATACCAAACATTTCTATTTCCATGTATTGGTTCTTCTGTTTTATTCTCAACACAAAGGACAAACTCTCTAAGTTTGATCCTAAGTCCGATGATGGTTACTTCCTAGGATACTCCTCAATCTCTAAAGCTACAGAGTATATAACAAAAGAAGTAAATGTGTTGAAGAGACAATCCATTAAGTTCAAAGAACTTAGTAAGGACATGTCTCAGAAAGATGCTAACTTAGAAGATGAGTTTGAGAACTCAACATCTCTTCTGAGAGAGCCAAAAGGAAAATTCTATAGATGATGAGACTGACTTCCAACCCATGGAACAATCATCTCATCTAAAGAAAAATCTAGTAACATCATCGAGGCTCCAGAACCTAGAGAACCTACTTCTCCAAATCCAATGGAACCTAGATTCTCAGAAGGTCAAGCTCTGATGACTCAGAAAGAGAACCTTCTGTGTCTCCTTCTCAGAACCCTACTCCTAAAGGGATCAGAGGTTCAAGAGACTTGAAGAACGTCTCTCAGAATGAAGTCTTGGGCAATCCAGAAAGTGGCGTAAGAACCAGAAGGAACTATACAATCTTGCTATGGTCTCTGAACTTGAACCAGATTCCATAGAAGAGGCGTTAGATGATCCTAGCTGGGTAAATGCCATGCAGGATGAACTTGACCAATTCGAGAGAAATCAAGTTTGGAAACTGACTCAGAAACCCAAGGGCAAGAGTGTCATTGGGACTAAATGGGTGTTTCGAAACAAACTTGATGAAAACGGTCAAGTCGTGAGAAACAAGCCAGATTGGTTGCACAAGGGTACAACCAACAAGAAGGGATAGACTATGATGAAACTTTCGCTCCAGTCGCAAGATTGGAAGCTATCAGAATGTTGCTAGCTTTTGCTGCACACAAAGGTTTCAAACTCTATCAGATGGACGTTAAGTCTGCCTTCCTGAATGGATACCTTTCTGAGGAAGTCTATGTAAAACAACCTCCTGGTTTTGTGAATGCATTCCCGGATCATGTATTCAAGCTTACAAAGGCTCTCTATGGTCTGAAACAAGCTCCAAGAGCTTGGTACGATAGATTGAGCTCTTTTCCTGCTTAAAAACGGATTCTCAAGAGGGAAAGTGGACACAACTCTTTTACACTCTCAGAAGACTCTGGCTTCTTGATTGTCCAGATTTATGTTGATGACATAATATTTGGCGCAACCAACGAATGTCTTTGCAAAGGATTCTCCAAGCTTATGCAAGGTGAATTCGAGATGAGCATGATGGGAGAATTAAAATTCTTCCTAGGATTGCAAATCAAGCAAGAGTCAGAAGGACAGTTATTCATCAAGAGAAGTATACCAAGGAACTTCTGAGGAAGTTCTGATGGATAAGGCCAAACCCATGAGCACTCCCATGCATCCCTCTCAAGTAATGACTTGGATGAAGATGGTGAGAAAGTCTCAGAAAGCAACTATCGAGGGATGATTGGCTCACTCTCTACTTAACTGCCTCCAGACCAGATATCCAACTCAGCGTTGGGATCTTGCTAGATTCCAGTCTAAACCTAAGCAATCACACTTAACTGCAGTTAAACGAATTTTACGATATTTAAGTGGAACTACTAACTTGGTCTTTGGTACGAGAAAGGTTGTTCTTCTGATGTTGTAGGATACTGATGCCGACTACGCTGGAGATAGGATAGATCGCAAAAGCACAAGTGGCTGCTGCTGCTTCTTTGGAAAATGCTTGATCACTTGGTCTTGCAGGAAGCAAAATACGATCGCCCTATCAACTGCTGAAGCTGAATATGTCTGCTGCGAACTGCTGTTCTCAGATGCTCTGGATAAGAATCAGCTACTTGATTATCAAATAAGGTACACCAAAATCCCTATCCTCTGTGATAATACAAGTGCTATCAACTTAGCTAAGAATCCTATTCAGCATTCCGATCCAAGCACATTGATATAAAACATCACTTTATTCGGGATCATGTGCAAAAAGGCGACATTGAACTCAAATTTGTAAATACTGAGGACAAATCTCAGATATATTTACAAAGCCTTTTACCCGAGGATCGTTTCAATGTTCTGAAAGGATTTCTCAATCTAAGACGTTCTAAGTGCTTGAAATTTAAAAAACTCTCTCTTAGAAACCCCTTTAGTTCTAGTTTAGACTCTGAGACGAACAATAGAACTAAGCTTCTGAGCTAGAAGTAGGAAAACTCAGAAAAACTCTATCTGAGAAAATTTGTTCTCAGAAAGACTCATCTCTCAGAAAGGAGATCTTCTGAAACATCTCTCAGAAGGAGAGTTTCTCAGAAGGACCACCTCTCTCAGAAAGGTACCTTCCGAGAAACAAGTTACCAACGTAACTTGGATAAGTGGCAGGAAACGGCTAGTTACAAGCCTTGTCTATAAAACTCATAGCATTGTTCATTTGAGCACTTACGCTCAAAACTTACCAAAACTCTGCCAAAACCTCTCCTTGCTTTCCAATCTTCATCTGCTCTCTCGCTATATCTCTCTCTCTTGTTCTTCTCTATCTCTACTCAAAACTCAAACTCTTCTCCAAATGGCCATCTCTGGAGAAATCAAGGGCTTAATGAGAAACAATCTCAATGAGATATCCGAAGATATTCTCTATGACAATGAGGAAATGCAGTCCCTATTCCACAAGACTTATCTCCCACGGAATCTAGCCATGGGAAGGTATTGCCTCTCAATGTCTACAATCAGGTGGACGAAATTCAATTCACCTTCCTCAAGCAACCTGGATGGCCAGCCATGATGAGTTCCGAGGACGTGTGCTACCCAAATGTGGTAAGAGCTTTTCGCAAATAGAAAGGTTCACCAACAAAGGGGTCAAGAGCAAGATTGGTGACCAACAGATCCGCTTCTCCTCCTCTGACATCAACAAAGTCTTCAAGACCTTGAATGGTGGTGCTGTCATCGCCGACGACCCAGAATGGGTCAAGGAGTAGATGACTCAGAAGAAGAAGTCGTGACACTTCTGACTGGTAGCAACAGCCTACCACTCAAGGGAAAAGGTGCCTCATCTCACGCAAGAGGCTAGAATCATCTTCTCCCGTTGTGCAACACACCCTTCTCCCTCGGATTGGAGACATGGGAACGTTACCACCATGGATGCCTGCTGCTGTACCACCTACTGAGAAAGGAAAGAGTAGATTTGGGAGGATGGTGCTCAACTACATGATGCACCAGGCTCATCCGAAGAGGGCTCTCACAAGTCTACCTTACGGAAGCCTTCTGACCAGAATCCTCGACCATTTCTCCTTCCCACTTGAAGACTATGAAACGTCTTCAACCACAGTAAGTTCTCCATGGTCACCTTCAACAACATTAAGAAGAAGAAGGTACCAGAGACGGGGGCACCTAAGAAGAAGGAGGAAGCAAAGCCTTCTAAGGGAGCTGCTGGTCCCATCCAGCCCTCTAAGGTGAGAAAGGAAAGGAAAAGGTTTCCGATCCTTCAGAAAAGAAAGCAGAAGAAGCAAAAGGTGACTCATCCTTCTCAACAAGGTGACAAGGAGCATGGCTTCTGAGGGAGCTCAGAAGACTCCTCAGAAGGAACCTACGGTTGTTGAGGCTGCTGAAGACTCAGAAGAAACAACATCTGAGCAACCCATGACCAGAAAAAGGAAAGCACCTCCAACTCTCCAAGTCCCAGACGTGCCACCAGAAGGGAAAAAGAAACGTGGTCGTTTGGTAAAGCTTACTCTAAAACTCCACCTCTCTTTCTAAATCTTCTCTACTTCAATTCCTGTTTCTGATTCTGTTACTGGTTTAAACCCCAAAATTTAAAACTAAACTCCTGCATTCCTTGAAATATCAGGGAAAGTCTCACAAAGGAGTGGGGATAAAAACCACTCAGAAACAGAGCCCGCCGAAGCTGACGGTAAAGAAATGTAGGATAAAAACCACCAAGAAACAGAGCCCGCCAAAGACGACGGGTAAAGAAATTGTAGCAGTTGCTGCTACTGCTGCCACCACCGCACTACTGCTGCTGCTGCTGTTGAAGAAGAAGCAGAAGCTTCTCATCACTCCTCCCCCTCTGGAAATGTCTCCCCTACCAGAGAAGACATTCAAGGGCATGGAGGAAACGTTGCTGATTCCTCGTCAGAAGAAGAGGATGCAGCAAGCTTTCGCATTGAGCATCGCACTCCAGATGCTGGAAGCTCCAAGAAAGAGCCCCAAAAGAAGCCATCTGAGGTTTCTATGGTGGAACTTTCTGAGGCAACCACAACTGAAGTTGCCACTGTGAATGCTGAGTCATTGGCTCAGACGATGCGTGACGTCCAGAAGGCACTGGATCAACCTTCTGAGACTCCAGAAGCTGCTCAGATGCAACCACAACAACAACTACAGCATGAGGAAGCCTTAATTGAACCAACTTCTGAGGTTGGTCTCCTCTCTACTGAGATCCCTTTGGAACATGAGGAAACTCATGTCTCAACACATGACGTAGTGCCAGGGACCACCAGCACTGGGCTCAGCTCAGAGGTGGGCGCTGACGCTACCATGGCTGCCAGAGTTGCAGCAGTTGAGGCATTTGTTGCCCACAGCTCCTTAGAAGGAACTCTATCTGAGAAGGACTCTCAGAAGGAACCAGAGGTTCCTCCTCAAGATATAACAGAGGTTCCTCCTACATCCTTTGATCAACAAGGTCCCACCTTCTCGATAACGGACTCAATGATTGGTTCCGGCTTTCAGCTGGGAAGGATGGTAGTCACTCCACCCTTTGTGCAATTTCGGCCTTTCTTTGGTCGAACTGAGAAGTTGAAGAGCATTGAAGCCATGCATAGCCAGATCTCAACCTTCAACCTCTCCGACGATGCTCAGACTTCTGGTGCTATGGAGCAACCATCAGCTAGGCAACCCTCTGATCTAGACCTTGCTCTAGTTGCTGAGGACACTCAAAGGCAGCCTTCCATTGAACTTGCTGCTATTGAAGGTAAAGCTGTACAAGAAGAAGAACCTCCTGAATATCAAACAAGGGATATAATCGATGAAGTACTTGAGGCTGAAGTCTCTCGTCCTCCTTCATCTCAACCCTCATCTTCTCAACAGCCTTCCACTGCCTCTGAACTCCCTCCAGAATGCGCTCAGAATGCGACTCAGAGCGAGATTCTCATGGAGATATGCCAGCTGCTACGCTACATTGCCAGAAAGCAGTAGTTCTAAGTCACTAATGGCGTTTATGTCTTAGCCACCCTTTTTGATGTAACAAAGGGGGAGTAGATGAAATGATAAAATTTTTGTACATTGGCTATCGTAAAACTAGGCTAGAACTTAGGGGGAGCAACAACTTAGGGGGAGCCAAATATTTTGTATCTTTACAAAACCATAAATGAAAAATCATTATTTTGGCATCTCATGTTTTACCTATTTTATGCTTATCTTTATTATTTATTTTTTTGGCATCTCTTGATTTACTTAGCTTGGTATTTCTGAATCTCATACATACATTTATCATGAAATACATGCTATGTAATTGATAATCTCAAACAGTAATCATACATTGCATACTTGAACTGTTGATTATCTCAGCCTTCTAAGAAAAAACGAAGCCTTCTCTCAGAAAGCTAAATTAGTTTCTAAGAAAGCAAAAGTGAATTCTGAATAAGTTATGAACTACTCAGAAACACTTCTGAACTTAAGCAAAATTATTATCTTAAGACTTAAGTTGTTATCATCAAAAAGGGGGAGATTGTAAGCTCCAGAACCCTTTCTGAGAGAATTAAGCATAATTCTCTTAGAGTTATGAAAGTTTTAATGATAACAAGGTAAGCCATAAGTATAAAATTTTACTTAAGGTTTTGCTAATATGTGCGCTAAGTGTCTCAGAAAGCTATAAATTATTGCAATGCCATGAGCAAAGACCAAGACAAAACATCAAGTAGCCTTGAAATCAAATGATAAAATCATAGCGCCAAAGATATCAGAAAGGATGTCTCAGAAGCGCTGAAGGTGAAAACATGTTTCTGAGGAAAAAAACACTGTCGCCTCAGAAAGGTCTCAGAAGACCTTGCGACCAGTAGTTCTCAGAAGGGTCTTCCCTCAGAAGGTTTGCCTCAGAAGTCCGTACAACTCTTAGAAGGTTGGACTCAGAAGCAACCAAGTGTCTGAACTCAAGGAAGCACAAAAAGTCTCAGAAAGCTCGCTACAACTAGCCAAGGAAGTGGGAACACGCGCACTGTGCAGTTCTGAAAAGTTCCTCATTTTGCGCTGACTGTAGCAGGGAGCCGTTCTGAAAAGGACACAGCCACATAAGCAAAGTGAAAGCTTCTAATTTCGCGGCTCTTTGATGCCTATATATATGAGTTCAATTCCAGAGCAATGTGACGAAACTCTTGCGCTAAAATCTTGATTAAACGTGCCAAAACTCTGTTGAATTGAAAATCATTTTGCGAAAACTTAGAACTTTCTCAGAAAGACAATTTTTACGAAATTGTTTCTCTAACTTTGCAAAATCTTCTAGTTCTGAATTGGTGTAAATTCTTACATTTGTAAGTTAATTCTAGAAGTCTACTAAGTGTAAAACTAGGTTTGTAACTTAGTCTTGGTAGTTTTTTTCGATCAAATCAAACCTTCGAAAAACGCTAAGTCCTTCTTTGTGTGAAGGCAAGTTTAAGTCCTCTAGTGTTTGAGGCAAAGTTCAAAGTCCTTAATTGATTAAGGCAAGGAAGTCCTCTGTTGTGAGGCAAGGAAGTCCTTAAGTGTTAAGGCAAGGAAGTCCTCTAGTGTGAGGCAAGGAAATCCACTTCGGTTGTGAAGTGGTGGAAGTCCTTTACTTGGTAAAGCAGTGTTGTCTGAGAAGGCACATTAAGAAGAATATTCTAAGAACTCTCAACTGAAGGTTGAGGACTGGAGTAGGTTGGTTATAACCGAACCAGTATAAAACTCCTTGTGTTAAGCTTTTCTCCCTTACTCTTTAATTGCATAAAGCTTTGAGAAAAACTCAACCACGGTTTTAATTAAGAAGTCTTGTGAAAACATTACTGATTAAAATCAGAAAGCGTTTAAAAGATTATAACTCAAAGTCATTTTCTTAAGACTTCTCAGATAGGAACTTTCTCAGAAAGACTAAGTTCTCAGAAACTTAATCTTCTCAGAAAGCTATTTCCGCTGCAAGCTCTTAAATCCCTTCTGAGTAAAAACAGCTTTCTAAGTAAAAGTTTTAAAAGATAATTTTCAAAACTTGCACGATTCAACCCCCCTTCTCGTGCACACATACACTTTCAGCTAAGTCCTTCGTTGTTTGAAGGCAG